>JAMWYP010000899.1:0-20390 GCA_025563575.1 Acacia pycnantha | reverse complement strand
TGTGTTTGGGTGAAAATGGTTTAGAATTGAATGCCTCTTTCATTTTCATCACAATAACGCAAATACCGTTTTGAAAAAGAGTTGAAACAAGTTCTAGAATGTGAAAAACTAAGTGAACATGCACACATGAAAAGAATTTAAGGCTCAAATATCCTTCCAATAAGGTTTTTCTCCAATGCTCACTCTAACAAAATCAATTGCATAGTAAGCTAACCACAAAGCGTCTACTTAATTATTCTAAGTGCTAACCTTACAAATACAACCAATCAAAACATTGCAATTAGTTATAATCATGCTTAACTCTTAAATGCACTAATGATTCATAAACTCTCTTTTTCAAAATGAGGAGTAAGCAAAAAATCCAATTGTAGGTTCACTTCTCTTCCCATTCATTTGAAAACAAAACATGGTTTTATAAAGTTGCCAAAACACTAGATCTCATGAAAGCTCAAAGAATTTTTTTTTTTCTAGTTTTAGGCATTTTCTCATTTAAAAACAACCATTTAATTGGGACTCAAAATGTGTTTCCCTCCCCCACACTTAATCAACACATGGTCCTCAATGTGAAAAATCACTCTGAAGAGAATGATAAACAAGGTAAAATTCAAGGCACAATGGTAATTAAGTAGGGTAGTGGCCAAGAGAATGCAAAACACACATAGGGGTTCTTATTCTGCTTACTAAACTAAATTATTTCTACTTTTTTCTACTGGATTGTGTCCCTCCCCCACACTTATCTTCCTCATACAACAATTAAGCCCAAATAATCATAGGAAATAGGAAGAAAATAAGTGAGGAAAGAGACAACCTGTGTTAGAGTATCTTGAGTCGCTTGAAGGAGAAGTTCTCATCCCCAATGAGAATCATGCATTTATCTTTACAACATCTTCTCCCGCATTGATTTTCCTTGGTGGAGGTGGTTGGGATCAATTGGAAGAGGTCCAAGAATGTACGGTGGATGTTGGTTCCATCGAGGACCTTTCCAAGAATGTGCCTCGGAAGAAGACAAGCAACTAGCAATATCCCATCCAAAAATAGAAACATGGAGAGATTTCAAATGAATTAAAGATACTTTGGGAATCAAACTTTCCAAGTAACTATCACATCCAAGGAAATCAATGCTACTCCCATCAGTAGGAGTCATACAAACAGTTTTATTTTGACCCACATTATCATCCATGCAAGAGTCAACATGTTCACAATTGTCATGCTTAGAATCATCAACAGTACAAGAGAATGCATTATGATCAATAGTAGAATCAACCACTTCACTAAATGCTTTCTTTCGAAACTCAACCAGTAAGTGGCATTTTTCATGATAACAGTCTACACATATTTGATCTTCCACACAAGTACATGAAAATATTTCATTCAATTTTTCACAATCATCCCTAGTACTATGAAGAGAAGCATTTTCAACAATTAAAGCCTCACATAAAGAAGTAGGAACACACTCATCAACAAGTACAATTGAATCGCTACTACTAGAACTAATGGGTTGAGCAATTACTTTTTCAAACATTTGAGGGGATTCAACAATAATTTTCTCATCCACCTCATCATCACTCAAATCATTAATTGCTTCATTAGTTAAAGTAGTAGGAGAGTCTACTTCTATAAGGATAGGATCATTACCAAATGGTAGAAGACTCTTCAATGCTCGTTGTACTTGCTTCACTTCTTGTGCTTGTGTGGGAATAGGTACCGAAGGATTGGAAACTTCCACTTGTGAAGTGGCATTTAGGTGTTGCTCTTCGGTTTTCCCATCATCATTGGAGGTACATGACCATGGAGCTCCTTCTTCTCCTTCGGTTTTAATCCATAGCACATGGTGAACAAATGCCTTGTTGAATTTTTCAATGTCCTCCATTTCCTCTTCTATTTCCTCAGAGAATCTACGAGGAAGTACCTCTTTGAGATTGAATAAATGTAGATGCCGAACCTTTAGTTGGTCATACATTCTTCTTAGGGCAAGGGTTTGAGCATCCATATATGGCAAAGTGAGGAAAGCATCAAGTCCGGAAGGTTGAGGAGTAGAGGGTTGGGATGGATGTTCAGGGCATGGTGGAGTGGGTGGCTCATATGGAAGTGTATGTGGAGGGCAAGACTCTTGTGGAGTATGACACATAGAAGACTCTTGTGCAGGCCACTCCATTCCTTTCTCCAACTTCTCATTTTCTTTCTTCAATTGCTCCGCTTCTTGTGTATGTGTGAACATGGGAAAAGGGTTTTCTTGGAAATTAGTCTTCAACACTTGTGATTGCTGAGTGAGACGCTCAATTTCCTTTTCCATTCTCTCATTCTCTTTCTCTTGATATTCCATTCGTCTCATTATAGAGTCCATTTGATGGTCAAAGTTGGCCTTGTATGACCGCTCCTCGTCTACCGTTTGAGTCACTTGATTTTGCAATTTTCTAAAGACTTCACTAGTGGTAGGTTCTTGGTTTGGCACACATGGTCTTGATGGAATGAAGGGTTCATGAAGTGGTTGATGACATTGTTGGAAGGAAGGATGGTATGGTAAGTGAGAAGGTTGATGATATTATTGAAATGGAGGTTGTGGGTAGGGTTCATGGTATGATCTATATGGTAGGTGTGGTGAGTGATTAGGTTGAAATGGAGATTGGTGGTAAGGTTCATGGTATGAGTGATCATGGACCATGACATTCTTGACCAATTGGACTATCTCCCAAGTTAGCTTGAAGAGCCCGTATTGTTTGTTGAATGGATTCATGCTTTGAGAGATGGATTCTTCCTTTCGATCGATCTCCTACAAAAAGTGGGATTGAGAGGGTGAATCTTGATTACCATTAAACCAAGCCACAATATAATTAATTCCCAAATGAATTACAAATATCTATCTAACTAAGAAAGAAAAAAAAAATTAAAAATCAAAATGAAAAGATGCAAGTATCTATGAATTAACTTGGACACATGGTGAATTCAAACAATTAAGCTCAACATCATATCAAATTTAATGCAAACACACCACACAGAAGCTACCAAGTCAAGACAATGCAATAATGCAATGAATGCTATGCAAACTATCTAAATGCAAAACTCCTAAACTATATGCAATGAAAAATGCAAAACTAACAAGCTTCACACGAGAAACCCCTTGTCAAAAGTGAATTTGATTAGATTACCTAGGAGCCAATTACTTAGCTGTTTTGGCTTTTCAAATTAATAAACTAAAATAGGAATACAATTTAATTAAATCCTAACTATTGTTTTTGGTATTTTCTTTATAAAATGGAATGGAGTAAGAAAATGAGTATGAATGCTCTTGGAAATGGAATAGTGACTATCATAGTTAAATTAAATATAGGAGTAAATTTTCACTAAGTCTAGATGAAAAACCCCAAGATACCACTTGAGTCCAATATTCCCAATTAATAGTAGCTCCTACTACCGTAGCAAACTACTATCTCTTGAGATATTGTTTAAAACCACTTAGTGTGTGATTAGGATTAAATTAATGCAACTTGGTTCCTCTTCATATGAATGCGATACCACGCCACTCAATTAATCCAATTCAATCATATTATCTAACAATACCACGTAGACAACACAATATCATTGAATCAATAAGGAAATACATATATATAAATCCAACATAGCTACAAAATTCAATCCAATCACAATATGTCAAACTAACATGATTGTCAATAATAAACATTAATCTCGGTTAATAATTTATACACAATAATTCCTAAAACTAGGCAATCTAAATATATAAATCTGACAAATAGAATGAACAAAATACTCCCCTAAATTAGCTCTGAAACTCCAGTCAATATCCATCTCCAAGAAGCAAATCAGCCAAGCATAATCATGATGAACCTCAGTCCCAACGTCCAGCCATGGATGAATTAAGAGAGGAAACATGGTGAAGAAAAGGTATGGAACTGTGATTTTCAGTGATGAAATTAGTGGAGAAAAGGAATGAAGTCGGAGATGATGCTGGTGGTAGAGCAAGAACGAAGAAGGTGAAGATGACGAGACTCAGAGGGAGAAGGTGGAATCGAAGGTCTGCACTTCTGGTTCAAGGTCGATCTGGCAGGTCCAGAAAAGTTCGAAGAAGACCCCAATTCGAGGCCTCCTTCTGAATCTCTGGTCTCGCTTTGTCGGCTGTGAAGGTGGTCGACGGTGGTGGTTGAACGTGGTCGCCGGCGATGATGGTGGATGAGAGCGATGGTCGCCGGCGACGATGAAGTGGATGAAGAAGAAGAAGTCTGAATGCTCTCCGTTCTCTCTTTTTCGTTCTGTTCGTTCTCCCCCTTCTCGCGTCTCCTTCTCTTCTTATTGATTCTTCCCCAGCTCATTCTCGGGTCAATTTCTGATTCTGACCTAGCCCTGGTCAAAACGCAAGTTTTGACCAGGGACCTAATGTAACTTTTAAAAGTTCTGGAGAGGGACTAGATTGAGAATGCATAGTTTTCGGTGGAACTGAAATGCCCTATCTCTGACATTTTCTGTAATTGTTTTTGGCTCTTTTCGGACATTTGCAATTTCCAGGAATTATAAGGCACCTTTGGTAGTTTTCCCAAATATTCAAAATATTAATTCTGACCTCCAAAGTCTCCATTTTCTTCTTAAACACCTACAATGTAAGATTAAACACAATGTAGCATCAAAATTCCAAGAAATCATTTGCATGAATAATTAATAAATTATGATCATTTTGTCCCTAATTTCACTTAATTCAATACAAATGTCCCTAACTCAAATTAGTGTTTAATTATGCAATAATGTCCCAGAAAATGCATTAAAAATCCCAATTTAATCATGAAAAATCATATAAAAATATGGTTAGATCAATTCCCCCACACTTAGACCTTTGTACTCCTGAACAAAGGCAATTAAGTACAAAATTCTAAGTCCAAATCACTAATGCATTTGAAAGATGAGCAATTTCATAACTTAGAAAACAATGGATTAATCAATCAAATTCATCAAGTCAACACCAGTGATAATCAAGCGATGCAAAGAAATTATATGACTATACAATCCAAAATATTAAAATGAAGCACAAGAGGACTCTCAAGGTATTAGTGTTTCACTCATCTCACCTTATTGGAATAATTTCACTCTAGCTCACTTAATCAACACCTTACCATAAGCTTGTAACAACTCTAACATCTCCACTATCAATAGCAATTAATGTAATGAATCAAGAGGACTTAAAGGCTTGTAGTGATGGATGAAGGCTAAATGGAATGAATTAATGAGAAAAAGAAAATAGTTTATATGCAAGTCACAGTTAATAACCAAATTCATAGCATCTAAATAACTTTACAAACTTTTGCCAATTCTTTTGAAAATTCATGAACAAATGCCTTCTTCATTTTTTTTTTTTCTTTTCAATACCTTTCTTTCTCTTTTTTTTTTTTTTTACTATACTCACTCTTTTTTTTTTTTTTTCATATATACATGGTATTTCAAATTTTTATTGGCAATTCTCTTTTGATTCTTAGAATACTATGAACACTATGAGTAATGACATGCATACAACATAGGAATGGCTCAAAAAGGAAGCAAATGGTAGATGAATGTAGGTTTGTGTTTGGGTGAAAATGGTTTAGAATTGAATGCCTCTTTCATTTTCATCACAATAACGCAAATACCGTTTTGAAAAAGAGTTGAAACAAGTTCTAGAAGGTGAAAAACCAAGTGAACATGCACACATGAAAAGAATTTAAGGCTCAAATATCCTTCCAACAAGGTTTTTCTCCAATGCTCACTTCAACATAATCAATTGCATAGTAAGCTAACCACAAAGCATCTACTTAACTATTCCAAGTGCTAACCTTACAAACACAACCAATCAAAACATTGCAATCAGTTATAATCATGCTCAATTCTTAAATGCACAAATGATTTATAAACCCTCTTTTTCAAAATGAAGAGTAAGCAAAAATCCAATTGTGGGTTCATTTCTCTTCCCATTCACTTGAAAACAAAACATGGTTTTATAAAGTTGCCAAAACACTAGATCTCATGAAAGCTCAAAGAATTTCCCACAAATCATACACTTCCAAAGTGGCAAATGCGACCATTTACCACTTAGAACATGCATTAAAGCAAGTCATTCTACAAAAAAAAAAATTGAATTTTTTTCTAGTTTTAGGCATTTTCTTAAAAAAAACCAATTAATTGGGATTCAAAATGTATTCCCCTCCCCCACACTTAATCAACACATTGTCCTCAATGTAAAAAATCAAGTTGAAATTCAAGGCACAATGGTAATTAAGTAGGGTAGTGGCCAAAGAGATGCAAAGCATACATAGGGGTTCTTATTCTGCTTACTAAACTAAATTATTTCTACTTTTTTCTACTGGATTGTGTCCCTCCCCCCTTTAAAAACATTTTCTCCCGCATTGAATTTCCTTGGTGGAGGTGGTTCAGGATCAATTGGAAGAGGCCCAAGAATGTACGGTGGATGTTGGTTCCATCGATGACCTTTCCAATAATGTGCCTGCAAAGAAGACAAGCATCCAGCAGTATCCCATCCAAAAATAGAAACATGGAGAGATTTCAAGTGAATTAAAGATACTTTGGGAATCAAACTCTCCAAGTAACTATCACATCCAAGGAAATCAATGCTACTCCCATCAGTAGGAGTCAAACAAAGAGTTATATTTTGAAAATTCTCTTGTGTTTGCAAAATGGAAGGTGCGGAATCCAACTTAGTGTTGGAGTACACCACATCAGCATTGCAATCACAAGAGATGGAAGGCAAAAGAGTGGAAGAAGAAAGAGAATTTTTCAAATTGGCACCACCCGAGGGTTCCAAAATTTCAAAGGAATCATTTTTCTTTTCTAAATCAGGTGGCAAATCACAAGAAAGTACTTGTTGGAAAGATTCATCAACATGCAAAATTTAGAATCTTTGTCACCAACAAGGCTACAAGGAAGTAATCCAATGGGAATTTCATGCATTTGGCATTCTAGGCTATGATCTTTTCACTCAAATCAACCACATTATCATCCATGCAAGAGTCAACATGTTCACAATTGTCATGCTTAGAATCATCAATAGTACAAGAGAGTGCATTATGATCAATAGTAGAATCAACCACTTCACTAAATGCTTTCTTTCGAAACTCAACCAGTAAGTGGCATTTTTCATGATAACAGTCTACACATATTTGATCTTCCGAACAAGAACATGAAAATATTTCATTCAATTTATCACAATCATCCCTAGTACTATGAAGAGAAGCATTTTCAACAATTAAAGCATCACATAAAGAAGTAGGAGCACACTCATCAACAAGTACAATTGAATCGCTACTACTAGAACTAATGGGTTGAGCAATTACATTTTCAAACATTTGAGGGGATTCAACAATGATTTCCTCATCCACCTCATCATCACTCAAATCATGAATTGCTTCATTAGTTAAAGTAGTAGGAGAGTCTACTTCTATTAGGATAGGATCATTACCAGATGGTAGAGAAGACTCTTCAATGCTCTGTTGTACTTGTTTCACTTCTTGTGCTTGTGTGGGAATAGGTACCGAAGGATTGGAAACTTCCACTTGTGAAGTGGCATTTAGGTGTTGCTCTTCGGTTTTCCCATCATCATTGGAGGTACATGACCATGGAGCTCCTTCTTCTCCTTCGGTTTTAATCCATAGCACATGGTGAACAAATGCCTTGTTGAATTTTTCAATGTCCTCCATTTCCTCTTCTATTTCCTCAGAGAATCCACGAGGAAGTACCTCTTTGAGATTGAATAAATGTAGATGCCGAACCTTTAGTTGGTCATACATTCTTCTTAGGGTAAGGGTTTGAGCATCCATATATGGCAAGGTGAGGAAAGCATCAAGACCGGAAGGTTGAGGAGTAGAGGGTTGGGATGGATGTTCAGGGCATGGTGGAGTGGGTGGCTCATATGGAAGTGTATGTGGAGGGCAAGACTCTTGTGGAGTATGACACATAGAAGACTCTTGTGCAGGCCACTCCATTGCTTTCTCCAACTTCTCATTGCTTTCTTCTAGTTGCTCCACTTCTTTTGTATGTGTGAACATGGGAAGAGGATTTTCTTGGAAATTAGTCTTCAACACTTGTGATTGCTGAGTGAGACGCTCAATTTCCTTTTCCATTCTCTCATTCTCTTTCTCTTGATATTCCATTCGTCTCATTATAGAGTCCATTTGATGGTCAAAGTTAGCCTTGTATGACCGCTCCTCGTCTACCGTCTGAGTCACTTGATTTTGCAATTTTCTAATGACTTCACTAGCGGTAGGTTCTTGGTTTGGCACACATGGTTGAGAATGAGGTCCATAGGGTGGCTCAAATGGGTATAGGGATTCATGAGATGGATGACATGGTCGGGAAGTGGGATGGAATGAAGGAGGAGGTTCATGGTATGGCATACGGTTGTATGGTAGAAGATTATGGGGTAGGGCTCATAATATGGGTTGTATGGTGGTGGAGAAGGTTCATGGTATGAGTGATGGAATGGACCATGACATTCTTGACCAATTGGACTTTTATCTTGAATTCCCAAGTTAGCTTGAAGAGCCCGTATTGTTTGTAGCATGGAATCGATGCTTTGAGAGATAGACTCTTCCCTTCGGATCGAATCTCCTACAAAAAGTGGGATTGAATGGGTGAATCTTGATTACCATTAAACCAAGCCATAAAAGTTCAATTCAGTTAATTCCCAAATGAATTACAAGTATCTATCTAACTAAGAAAAGGAATCTAAAAAAAAATAAAATCAAAATGACAAAAGATGCAAGTATCTATGAATTAACTTGGAGACATGGTGAATTCAAACAATTAAGCTCAACATCATATCAAATTTAATGCAAACACACCACACAGAAGCTACCAAGTCAAGACAATGCAAGAATGCAATGAATGCTATGTAAACTACCTAAATGCAAAAATCCTAAACTATATGCAATGAAAAATCAAAAATGCAAAACTAACAAGCTTCACACGAGAAACCCCTTGTCAAAAGTGAATTTGACAATTAGATTACCTAGGGAGCCAATTACTTAGCTCCCCAGCAACGGCGCCATTTGATGAGGGCCTTTTTGTCTTTAGCCTTGGGGTCCACAATCAAAAATAAACCAAGGATTGCGTATAGGCAAACCTAGGATCGTTCTCTCTCTCGAGGAGCCTTTTATTGAATCCTAAGTAATCTAAATGACATGCAAATGCAATTAAAACAAGGGGAAAATTGGTTTTGGATTTTCAAATGATAAACTAAAATAGGAATGCAATTAAATTAAATGCTAAACTATTATTTTTGGTATTTTCTTTATAAAATGGAATGGAGTATGAAAATGAGTATGAATGCTCTTGGAAATGGAATAGTGACTATCATAGTTCAATTAAATATAGGAGTAAATTTTCACTAAGTCTAAATGAAAACCCCAAGATACCACTTGAGTCCAATATTCCCAATTAATAGTAGCTCCTACTACCGTAGCTAAACTACTATCTCTTGAGATATTGTTTAAAACCACTTAGTGTGTGATTAGGATTAAATTAATGCAACTTGGTTCCTCTTCATATGAATGCGATACCACGCCACTCAATTAATTCAATTCAATCATATTATCTAACAATACCACGTAGACAACACAATATCATTGAATCAATAAGGAAATACATATATATATATATATATATATATATATATATATATATAAATCCAACAAGCACAAAATTCAATCCAATCACAATTGTCTAACAAAGACAATAAACATTAATCTCGGCCAGAAATTATACACAATAATCCCTAAAACTAGGCAATCTAAATATATAAATCTAGACAAATAGAATGAACAAAATATTCCCCTAAATTAGCTCTGAAACTCCAGTCAATATCTACCACCAAGAAGCAAAGGATTCAGCCAAGCATAGCCACTAAAGAACCTCACATGAGCTGCAAAACTTGCTGCAAATCTGACGGTGATTGAGGGAGGAAACGGTGGTCACGTGATGGAGGTATGGAGAATGGTGGTGGCTGCTGGTGAGAAACAGAAATCAGAGGAGTTAACGAAGGTGAAGGATAGGAGGTCGAAGCTCTCGTCGCTGGTTCTGAATCTCTCCTCCTCCGTTCCTGTTCGTTTTCACCTCTGAATCTCCGATCCTCCAAAAATCTGTTGGGGAAGAAGATCGGTGGATGGTCGAAGGTTTTCCGGTCCGAGGGCGTTCTGGCAGAATCCCGAAAAGAATCGAAGAAGACCCCTATTCGCGGCCTCCTTCTGAATCTCCTGGTCTCCAAAAATGGTTCGTTCCCCAACTCAAGGTGAAGGTGGTCGACGGTGGTGGTTGAACAGTGGTCGCCGGCGACGATGGAGATGACAGCGATGGTCGCCGGCGACGAGGGAAGAGTGGAGGAAGAAGAAGAAGAAGTCCGATCTATCTGGGTCCTTTTCTGTAATTGTTTTCTGGCTCCTTTTCTTCCTTGATTTGCAATTTCCAGGAATTATAAGGCCCCTTTAGTAATTTTCTTAAATATTCAAAATATTAATTTTGACCTTCAAAGTCTCCATTTTTTCTTAAATACCTACAATGTAAGATTAAACACAATGTAGCATCAAAAAGCCTTAGAAATCATTTGCATGAATAATTAATAAATTATAATCATTTTGTCCCTAATTTCACTTAATTCAATACAAATGTACCTAACTCAAATTAGTGCTTAATCATACAACAATGTCCAAGAAAATGCATTAAAAATCCCAATTTAACCAAGAAAAATCATATAAAAATATGGTTAGATCAGTTGTATGGTGGTGGAGAAGGCTCATGGTATGATCTAAAGGGTAGGTGTGGTGAGTGATTTGGTTGAAATGGAGGTTGGTGGTAAGGTTCATGATATGGGTGGTGGAATGGACCATGACATTCTTGACCAATTGGACTCTTATCTTGAATTCCGAAGTTAGCTTGAAGAGCTCGTATTGTTTGTTGAAGGGATTCGATGCTTTGAGAGATAGACTCTTCCCTTCTGGTTGAATTTCCTACGAAGAGTGGGATTGAGTGGGTGAATCTTGATTACCATTAAACCAAGTCATAAAGTTCAATACAATTAGTTCCCAAATGAATTACAAATATCTATCTACCTAAGAAAAAAAATTAAAAATCAAAATGAAAAGATGCAAGTATCTATGAATTAACTTGGAGACATGGTGAATTCAAACAATTAAGCTCAACATCATATCAAATTTAATGCAAACACACCACACAGAAGCTACCAAGTCAAGACAATACCGAATGCAATGAATGCTATGTAAATTACCTAAATGCAAAAATCCTAAACTATATGCAATGAAAAATCAAAAATGCAAAACTAACAAGCTTCACACGAGAAACCCCTTGTCAAAAGCGAATTTGACAATTAGATTACCTAGGGAGCCAATTACTTAGCTCCCCGGCAACGGCGCCATTTGATGAGACCCTTTTTATCTTTAGCCTTGGGGTCCACAATCAAAAATAACCAAGGATTGCGTATAGGCAAACCTAGGATCGTTCTCTCTTTTCGAGGAGCCTTTTATTGAACCCTAGATAATCTAAATGTCATGCAAATGCAATAAAACAAGGGAAAAAATAAATGCTAAGCTATTATTTTTGGTATTTTCTTTATAAAATGGAATGGGGTATGAAAATGAGTATGAATGTTCTCTTGGAAATGGAATAGTGACTATCATAGTTCAATTAAATATAGGAGTAAGTTTCCACTAAGTCTAAATGAAAAACCCCAAGATAACACTTGAGTCCAATATTCCCAATTAATAGTAGCTCCTACTACCGTAGCTAACTACTATCTCTTGAGATATTGTTTAAAACCACTTAGTGTGTGATTAGGATTATATTAATGCAACTTGGTTCCTCTTCATATGAATGCGATACCACGCCACTCAATTAATTCAATTCAATCATATTATCTAACAATACCACGTAGACAACACAATATCATTGAATCAATAAGGAAATACATATATATAAATCCAACAAGCCACAAAATTCAACTCAATCAACAATTGTCAAACTAAAAAAGACAATAAACATTAATCTCAGTTCCAGAATTTATACACAATAATCCCTAAAACTAGGCAATCTAAATGTATAAATCTGGACTAATAGAATGAACAAAATACTCCCCTAAATTAGCTCTGAAACTCCAGTCAATATCCACCACCAAGAAGCAAAAATCAGCCACACATAGTTATTAAAAGACCAAAGCACCCCTGGAATGAATCAGAAAAGAAATCAGAAACATAACATGCCGATGGAGGGAGAGAGTGTGGAAGGTGCTGGTTCACGTATGGTGAAATTTGACGATGAAGAGGGAAGACGGAGGTGATGGTTACGAGGGTGAAGGTGCCGGCGACTTAGAGGAAGAAGAAGGTCGACGATGGTCCGGGTCGGTGAAGCTCCTACGATCTGCGTCTCGGCTCGCGGCTGTTCCTGGTTGCTGGTGGAAAACTTGCCGTGATGGGAAACAGTGGTCGGCGACGATGGAGATGACATCGATGGTCGCCGGCGACGGAGGAAGAAGAGAAGAGGTCGAAGGTATCGCTCAAGGTCCGGCTCCCGAGGTCTCTGGTTCGTTCTCCTCTCCTCCTTCGTGCGCGCCCCCTTTTTCCTTTTTAATTATTCATTCCTTCCCTTCATTCTCGCGTCCTGCTAGGTCTGATAGGAGCCCCTGGTCAAAACGCAGAGTTTTGACCAGGGACCTAAGTGCAAAGTCCGAATTGTTTTGTGGAGGGACTAAAGTGAGAATTTTCAAAATCTTGGTGGGGCATAAATGAAATTTCTGAAACATCTGGGTCCTTTTCTGTAATTTTTCTTTGGACCTTTTCTTCACTCATTTCCAATTTTCAGAAATTTTTGGGCCGTTTCTTGTAATTTTCCCCAATCCTCAAAACGTTGATTTTGACCCAATTGACATTTTCCAAATTCTTCAATTTTCTTCCAAAATACCTACAATGCAAGATTAAACACAATGTAGCATCAAAAGTCCAAGAAATCATTTGCATGAATAATTAATAAATTATGACCATTTTGCCCTTAATTTCACTTAATTCAATACAAATATCCCTAACTCAAATTAGTGCCTAATCATGCAATAATGTCCCAGAAAATTTATTAAAAATCCCAATTTAATTATGAAAAACCATATAAAAATATGGTTAGATCAGCGATATGTAGATTCGCTTCTTGTATCGACAAACCACTAGATGATAGGTCATGGTCTTGGGTCTCACCCAGAGATCTTCTCTGCATTAAAACACCCAATCATATTGATTTTGTGCTTCCTCATTGTATCTCCCGGATCGTATTCCCCCTTGACTCACGAGGAGAGTTGCAAGATAGGCATCATTTGGTGTGTTGAGACCCACGCAAATCGATTTGATAGATTGGATCTACAGAAATCATCAAGTAATTTACGCTCTGAATCATCTTGTATGCCCACAGAGCAGATCTTTCTCTGCGTATACGCAATGCGACGTTTGCTTTACGAGATGATACTTGATCTCAGGTTGTAGTCTTTGAGCAACTCCATCCAGCGCCAGCTATTTGTCTCATGTTGAGTTCCCTTTATTCAGTGAAGAGGTATTTCGGGCTCTTGTGGCACTAGTGCAAAAAAGGGCTTTAAGGCTACCTCATTTGGAGCGGATAATCGGCCTTGCGGTCTTAAAGTGTGGCCGGTGATTTGTAAATAAAAAGAACTTCTTAAACAATGAAGGGCTATAAGGACGCCTCATTTAGAGCGGATAATCGAAGCACTGGTCTTAATGGTGTGGCCAGAGTGGCAGTTTTGTAAATAAAAAGAACTTCTTACACAATGAAGGCCGCCTCATTAAAATAGGACTAATTATCGACCGGTCCCTAAATATGTGACCGGTGGCATATTTGTAAATATAAAGAACTTCTTATTCTGATCAATTTTTCATAGATCTTATCCAGACCTTAAAATAACAACCGAAGCCTTAAAAATGTTAATAAAAAAATTGAAATATCAAATACTTTTATGTAGAAATCTCATCAAAGCGAGACTTATATTTTCTACACTCCAAAATAATACGGAAAAATATAAATATAAAGGTATTAAAGTTTTAAGACCGAACATATATAAAAGCAGGTCTTAAAACTTTGATTTTTAAGGCCAGAACTTAAATTTAATAGGTACTAAAGTTTAAATAAAAAAGTAATAAATGTTAAGACCATTATTCTGAGAATGGCTAGGTCTTAAAAGTAAGACTTTTAAGGCAGGACAAAAAATTTGCCGAGTACTAAAGTTTGAATAAAAAATTAATTAATTTTAAGGCCAGGACATATATAGAAATCGGTCTTAAAGGTTATCTTTTAAGGCCAGTATATGTGTTTATTTGTCAGGTCTTAAAAATGAAGCGTAAAGCGTTAACTTCGCGCGGAAGCTTTTGTCACTCTCATACTCTCACCTGAAGAACCCCATTCACGTTACGAAACCCTTCTGTTCCATTACCTCTCTTCCTCTGCCCGCCCGTACAGTTAGCCTCTGTTACTCCCTCATTTTCTCGGGCATTCCTCTCTTCTTGTCTTGAAAATGAGCGGTGAAAACGATTCCACTCGTGTTCTTGAAACTCCGAATCTTGGTTTGAGTAGGGAGGAAGTCGGACAAGCGAACCCTCTTCATCTCATTATTGAGCCTCCTCGGCGCCGTGCCTTAGTGGTAGAAGCGGCACACGAATGATGGAAGTATCCCTTAGTCGGAATCTTGGGACGAAGCTCGAGATTCATTTTGATGAAAATTTGCAACCTTTCGGTCCTAATAAAAGCACATATACTAGTTTTGTCGGCGCTCTAGTACGCGGCAAGGTTAGCATTTTGGTGATGAGTGGAAAAATGTGGACCAAAAAACAATAAAGGATCCTATGTGGGACACTATCAGGCTTACATTCACCGTCCCACAGTGCGAGAAGTTCAAAGACTCAACATTGTCTTATTGTCTTTGAGCGGTTCGGGAAGTTTAAGACCTTTACGGCTAACACTTATATTTTTGCCAGGAGAAGCGACCATCAACCACAGGACAAGTACAAATTTATTGATGAACAAACTTGGCAACAATTTGTTCGACGCGAACCACTCTGAAGCTCACGGTGAGTTATATTTAGTTTTGTTTGCACTTTTGTTTGCTTATTAACTTTGTGAGGATATGTAGAATGTTATTGTGTACATCTAATCCTGTTAGTTAAATGGTTTGGTGTGTGAATAGAAGTATACATTTGCTGCCTTTGTCACGCATGAGAGGAGCATGTCCTAGTTCCATGCAAGTTTGATATGTAAAGCGTATGTAATGGCCATGGTTAGGCGTTCTTTGTTAGTTAGTTAGTTATTCTAATATGTGTAGGAACCATTTATGATGAATGAATGAATTGAGGCGAGTTAGCGGCATTTTCTGCAACTCCCTTTCCTTTGGTTTTCCCAATTTCTTCTACAATGCTACATCTTCCTTAAGTAAAATGTTGAAACTTGATGAAGTGAATTTGACTAATGTTTGGCGTTCATATCAAGCGAAGTTCTCTAATTTACATTAGTGACATGGGTGGAATTCATAATTGATATATTGGTTGTATATTCGGCAAAAGCCAAGCGGCGCCTACACGAGTGAAAAAACTCGTGTAGTTGCTGAACTTTGGTAAATCCAAACGCCACGAGGACAAAGTATGGTTACCGGGAGGGAGATGGATCGGGACGGCAATGGCCAAATTAAGTGAGGAATCAGCGGCGAAAGATGCTACATTGAGGATGTTTCAATGCGAGATGAGCAAGATGAAGGAGGAGATGGAGAAAATGAAGTTCCTCCTGAGCTCTCGGCCGAGAGACCGAGTGTGGATCCCTTGACACCTTGGTTGAACCTATCGCGGCGGAGCACTAGAGGAGCTGCATTGTTGGGCGGTCAGTCGAAACAACCTTGTCATCTGTATGTGGAGGATCGTGATGGTCATAGACAATTGGTTGCTAAAGGGACTGTCACAACTTAGGATCAACTGTACACCACGAACAAATGGCGATGATGAAGTCGAGTGTCGGTTGAAGAGGTGATCTTTGATGCACTGTCCCTCTCCCAAGCGATGAGTGAAGGTTGTGAGTGATGTCAAGGGAACCTTCATCTCTTGGCAGTGAAGCTTGTAGATGTCTCTACTCCTCCTCCAAGCTCCACCCCTCATCAAGCTTCACCCCCTCCTCAAGCTCCACCCCTCCTCAAGCTCCACCCTCCTCAAGTTCCATCCCCTACGCTAACTTGACGGCCAAGGAAAAAATAAAAGATTTGGTAGCCAAAAAATGGTTTAAAGATAAATCGTGGCTGTCAATGATAGTAGTAGGCCTCCCTCAAATCCTCGGCCGCTTTTAGTTGATAATGAAGATGTAGAGTCCATCTTTGCTTCTGGAGGGGCGAGGTTACTAGTGCATGTGTTCAACTATTTATGAAGTAAGTATCTTCTTCCTTGATTACATAATTGAAATGCACCGTTTAGACACACATATATACATATATACTAATTCCCTCATCGATGTCATTCTTGTAGGTGCATGCACGAACTAGTTCAAGAGGGCGGAATTTCGGATTTTGGATTCTTGTGCCCGGTGTATGCAAGCACAACACTACCCTCGGAATTGAGACGAGTACATATCAAATAGGTTGTGTGAAAGTGCAAAGAAAGGTGTACTTGTTTCCATCTTGGCTCGGGTATACATATATACTTATCGCAATTCACTTAATATAATTATGCTACATATATATATCACTTTGAGTACTTTCTTTCTTGTGAATTTTCAGCAACCAGCTGCGCAGTTGAGTCGTCATGAACATGGAGTTCCATTATGTTATCTTCTTATGCTCCGCTCACGACGATCCATCGACTACGTTGCGGTGATGATCACCAAGTAAGAATGTCATTTTGATTGTCTTGTCAGAAATCTACTGTTGTGAATTTGAGTGAACATTCTTGATAAATTTCTGATTTTGATGATAGTGCCATGAAGACCTTCCGTGTTGATGTAAAAAAAAAAGCGCGTGGTGCTCGGCTCACGAATCTAAATGGCACAAAATTAAAGGTTAGTACATAATTGGACATGACATAATTGCCTTCGAAGTTGGTCGAGTAAGCTATATATGCTCTTATATATATTTATTGTTATTTTAGAGACCGTCGGCAGCTAGGAACGATCGAACTTATGTGGCCCGTCGTCATGAAACACTTATATGATATTGTGACGGAGGAAACACTAAAGTCACTTTAAGGGTAAGATGTTATGGCTGAATTCGAGTCCTTGATGGCTTAATGTTACATATGAAATATGCACATAATATGTTAATTACATTTTGTCTTTGATGTTACGAGAGGTTTGTGAAGAGCCATTTGATGATGATGAAATCGAGCACATACGCGAGGTTTTTGTGAATATCTGTATAAACTAGTCTTAGAAAATCCAAGTCAAGACAATAATTAATGTCCTAAATTAATTCATTTGTAAATAATATATGATCTTTATGTAGCAATAGCCTATACGTACATTTGTTTATTTTTTTCGACTAGCTAATTCATTCATTTGTAAATATAGCAATGTAATTCAATAATAAATTTGTTTATTTTTTCGAACAATTTGTGTGTGTCCATTTGGGTTTACGAATGAATGGGATGGTGGATAAAACTATTTAGTGCTTGAAATTTGAGAGTACGGGGCGGATGTTGAAAATGAGCCGAGATGAGGCTGCGAAAAGTATTCGCGACTTTTAGGGTAGATATATTTTTTAAAGTGCGGATCCAAAGGTCTTCGTCCATTTTAAGACCGTATATTTAACAAATATCCGGTCCTAAAAGTCTTAGTCTAATTCTAAAAAATTTGGGTAAAGACTTTTAGGACCGTATATTTGTTAAAAGTGCGGATCTAAAAATATAGAAAATATACGGCCTAAATTATTAGGGTAGTTTATTTTGTTAGTATGGAGGTCTTAAAAGTCTTCATTTTATTTAATAGATTGTGCCGAAACCTTTAGGACCGTATATTTTGTTAATTGTCAGCTCCACTACTTTAAATTTGAAAATAAGGCTTAATTTTTAGGACGAGGAATTTTATACGTCCAGGTCTAATATTCTTCATTTAAATAGAGTTGGTGACTCGATTTTTAGGACATATACGTTAGGGTTCAAGGCAACCATGTTTAAAGCGTTCTTCTCAAGTTTTGTGCTTCGTTGTTCTCGTTTCTACTTTTATTTGGATGTGAAGAACGACGTCATTCGGTGTCCCTTTTCTTTTGTCGGAAAAAGAAGATAACGAGACGACAAGAAAATTTTCATCACATCTGGAAAAGTTGAGGGGAACATAACGATGGTCCAAACTTGAGAATAGTCGTCACTCTGTTTGTTTTTATTGTCGGAGGGAGGGAAGGGTCGGAGACGTCGTCATCGAGAGATAGGGTACTCAACGTCATTGGCGTGAGTACCGCGTCCAGCTTGCTGTTGACGGCGTGATAGACAAGAGAGTTGGCCCAAGCGTGGTCTATATGATCGCGCAGGCTACTCAG
This sequence comes from Acacia pycnantha, assembly GCA_025563575.1. Classification (NCBI taxonomy): domain Eukaryota; kingdom Viridiplantae; phylum Streptophyta; class Magnoliopsida; order Fabales; family Fabaceae; genus Acacia; species Acacia pycnantha. Next base: position 1,846 of record JAMWYP010000899.1, on the reverse strand, counting down.
TCTCTGCAAGCATTTGTTGGAAGTTCGGGTTCGGAGGCAACGGAGGAGGATATGGAGGTGCCTCTGCATAGGACGAGGACCTCGTCGTGGTGGAGGAGCCATTACGGTGGAGGTTGTAGGAGGAGATGGAGATGAATGTGAAGAAAGTAAAGTAACAACGGGTTTAAATAGAGAACCCATCTGAAGAATGTGAAGCAGGAAACATTAACGAGGAGACGCATATTTGCTCGAGAATACGAGGAGACGCCTAGTTGGGAAGTTTATGTGGAAGCCGAAGAGACTAAATTCATTTCAACAATGGGAAGGACTCTTGAAAAGAATGAACTTTCATTTCAACAATGAGTTTAGAACCGGATATTTGATAAAAGGACGGTCTTAAAAAAATTGAATTAAAAATTAGTTTTAGGGCCGGATACAAGTAATATATCGGTCTTAAATGAGTTTTAGGACCGGATATTTGATAAAAGGGCGGTCTTAAAAGTAATTGAATTAAAAATAACCGGATATAAGATAAAAGTCCGGTCTTAAAAGTTTGTATAAAAAGTAAATTGACGAATTCATCATCGGCGTTTATCTCTCACATTATCTGTCTTTATATACTCCACACACCTCCTCCTCTTTGTCCTTAACTCTCCACTTCCTAGCTCTACCCCAACTTCTCAAAATCCTCAAACCATGGTTAGATACAAGCAAAACTGCTCGTAGGGGTGCATACACGCCTCACTCTCGTGCCATGGCTAGATCATTATATGGTGCGCCTCCTCCAACGGTCTGCGTCGTATGTTTCCGAAGACTCTCGGGTTGTTGGACCCATTGTTATTTCTTCGGATGATGAAGAGATTGCTCGTGCCGCACCCCCTCGATCATACGCCGATCCTTTTCTTCTTGAGTTCAACCGTCATCTTGAAGGCGGCCATGCGAGATGTTCGTAATCCCCCTCTCCAACTTTGTTGGCCCAGTAGCGCCTAGACCTCTCCGCTCTCTGTAATGATCCATTCATATTGCGCGGGTGGAGAGAATAAGACAACAACTTGCTGATCTCAAGCGAAATTAATGCTCTTGCAGAAATAAACGAAGATTTGTTGATCAATTCTTGTGGATGATAATATTCGAGCTTGTTTTTCATTTTTGTTTTTGTTATTTTATTAATAATTAAGGAAATGTAAGAAACATTAAGAACATCGTATGGATTTGGCTCTTCTCCATTAATTCATTAAAAGAAACTTATTCTCGAATTTTGCTTTATTTTTGTCCAAAAATATCATTTATTTTATTGATTTAATATACCAATCACGAAGGCCATTAAAATAGGACATTTTATTTTATAAGTAACGGTCTACAAGATAATTTGAATTTTAGGACAGGATGTTTTATAAACCTCCAGGTCTTAAAACCCACAAAATCTAATAAAATTTTAGAGCTAGGATAATTTTAAAAACTCGGTCTTAAAATGTTAGTTGTATCTTTAGGGCCAGGACATTTAATTAATAACATTGTGTAATAAATCCAAAAAGCTAAATAAGGTATCTTTGTCGCGCGGAAAAATTAAAATTTCCCTCACGAACTCTTGTCGCGCCAAGTGAATACTGTTGGGCTGAAATTTCCTCGGCTTCGTCGCGCCGCGCGTACCTTTCCTCAAATGATCACTCTGCGGTTCCTTAGCTAAGCGTCTATGAAGAAGCCCGTAAGAGATATTGGTTAAAACTTTATTACTTTCCCAAACTATCGTCTTGGTTTTTCATGGGTTTAACGAAATGGTGTAATATTGTTATGGGTATTCTGTTGTTGCGAATATTGTTTTTTGAAGATTATATTTGCACTTTAGAACCTACCCAGCTGACCAACA
>JAMWYP010000898.1:0-17500 GCA_025563575.1 Acacia pycnantha | reverse complement strand
AGGAAGATCGAAATACATCAGAAGAAAGCCAAGCATGAAATCACCGACACACACATATATCTACACATTGCATTCCCTCACTGACAATAGAACTTACAGTAAATTGGATGAAGAAGGCTTGTCACTTCAAGGAGTGCAGCAGTTTTGAAAGCTGAACGTTGTGCTACTAGGAGAAAAAGTGGAGTCAACCCTTCTTTGTTGGGCCTCATGAGATGATCTTTATAAAGGTGAACTATTTCAATTGCGACATCTGCATTTAGTAGTACTTGATTATAAGTACATTAAAAATATATAAAAGAAGGGTTAAGGGGCATGTTTTCTTCGAAGTAGTTTTCACAGAGGGCAATTTTTCTTCGGAAGTGTCGGAAAGGAGCAATTTTGCCCTAACCATTATTTTAGTTAATTTTGACCATTTGTTGGCTAAATATGCTGAGTTTGTAGTCGATATGGCATCCAGGTCATATTTGTTAAGGTGCAAATTTGTCCAATAAGTTTTAAATTTAACTTTGGAAAAAGATGAAGTAGATGACACATGGACTTCCACCGCAAATTTACACCTTAACAAAAATGGTGTGGATGACATGTGGACTATTAAACAAGATATTTTGGTCAACTAACATCAAATTTAACTAAGACAAACTTCAGGGCAAAATTGCTCTCTTTTTGGGTCCTTTTTATGGTAAAATTTCCCCCAAAAACTTCCAAACACATAAAAGAAAGAATGTTTGTTTAGATTTACCAAAATGCCCTCCAGCAATTGCACAATGAAGAATGTTGTTATCATGGTTGTCCCTTATACAGAGAGCAAAGTCGGTTGAAGAAACTTCATGGCTTTGCTTATAAAGATAATGAAGCCAAAGAAAACTACGTCTCCAGCCATAGAAAGCCGCCAGGAAAAGGGGTGTCTCGCCATTGATGTTGCGACTGGCAATTAAAGATGGGTCTGTGCGACCGATCTTCTCGCATATCCTATCATTCCCCATTGCTCCTGCTAAATGCAAAGGAGTATCCTTTCTATCATTCTCAACGCCAAGAAAGATTTTCTTGTTCCTGCGGCTCTCAATATCTTGAGTGGTACTTTTCTCTTCTTGAACTAAGAAGTCAACCATGTCCGCCACGATATTCTCTACCCCATTAGACACAGCCATGTGTAACACTGTGTCTCCCGTTGGGGTTATCTTGGCCGTGCGAAGCGTGCTTTCTTGTTTATACGCTTGAATTACTTTTAACCACTCATCGTTCTCAGCATCTCTTCTTAGATCTTCCACTTTATCTCTCTCAACTGACGAACTCATTGTCTCTTGCAAATTAAATTCCAACGGTGTAAATTAGTGAGATACACACACACACACACACATATTAGTTATATATGGAAGTTGGAGCATACCAAACAAGATAAGGGACTCACGAAGATGGACCTAAACATAATGGATCATGTCTTACATATAGGGATGCTGCAGTCTAGTCATCTTCAAAACTAAATTGTCTATGTACACATTATTGATTTTCACTTTTCTAATATCCATAAATTGTAAATTGTAAACCATAACTAGACCTGAACACAACTATATTTTCCTTGTTGCAAAAATAAATATATATGTATCCAAAGAATGTCTTGGAAATATAAATTAGGAACTAGAAAGCTCTTAATTCATTTCCTTTTGTACACGCCTACAATTTCATGAGAGCAGTCAATGTTGTAACAATTACAGAAATGTAAAATTCAGGAACATTTTTAATCTTGCTGTACTTGTCAATTTCATATATTTTTAAATGACTACTAAATTTAAACCCTTCCCAAAGTAAATTTAAATGAAGAAAATGAGAGCTGTAGGCCATAGTTATGGAAGAAGATCAGACCAAACAAGAAACCCAATAAAGAAAATATAGCCAACAACAACATAGAAGAGGTGAATGTTGTGAAAGAAGCAGAGACTTACTAAAAATATATAAAGGGGATAATGAGATTGTAACTTCACGCAAACCAAATTTTAAAGAAGCAGAGATCAGATGAGTGTGGAGAAGAGCGAATAACAAAGAGGCTATATATAGAAAACAAGTAGACCATATGTATCCTCCATATAATTAATCTTTCTTCTTCCTGTCAGTGAAATCCCAAACGAACAGTTCGAGCAAAAAAAAAAAATCCCAAACGAACAGTCAACAATTCATTCCAAATAACCCGTCAACAATTCAGCAAAACGCCAAGAAAAACATGAGAAAAAAGAGAGACTTGCTTTTGGGTCATAGTGACATGTTTGGCTTAGACGCATATTATCTACAGTCAGCAAATGATAGAAGCTCATATTACTTTAATATTCCAACCGTTAAAATTTTAATCCAATAGTAGTTGTTAGGAATCCAACTCTGATTTATAGGAATCCCTCATTTGTAGGGATTAGGGATAATCTTCATTAATAGTCATTATGAGCCATTACTATTGAGGCTCTCATATTTTATATATATATATGTAACGTTTGTACATAAATAGACACACAATTCAAATTACTTTGATTACATGGTACCAGAGCCTTACAAGTTCTAAGGTTTACATTTTTTTTTTCAGCATTGTTCATCTTGTTCTGGAGTTGTGTGTCACGTTTTGGCCTATTTTTTGGTACTGTTTATGGTACTGTTTCGTACTGTTCATGCATACTGTTCATCAGGTACTATTTTCGTCACTGTTTGGGGTACTTTGGCACTGTTTGGGTACTGTTCATCGTACTGTCTGGTTTCTGTTTGGGGTACTGTTCGCACTGTTTGGTGTGCTGTTAGGTACTGTTCACCGTCACTGTTTCACACTGTTCACTGCCACTATTTTGCACTGTTCATAGTACTGTTCTTGGTGCTGTTTTGCACTGTTTTGGGCTATTTCAGGTGCTATTTTACACTGTTTCGGGCGCTGTTTTGCACTATTTTGGGTACTATTTTGCACTGTTGGATCCTCCTTCTGGTGATGATGAGAAAAGTTTGGCGTGGTCTCGAGCAGATGCTCGTCTTTTTTTCCAGATTCGTAATTCTATTGAACCTCGAATTCTGACTTCTATTAGCCATTGTAACACAGTAAAAGATATTATGGCTTATCTGGAATTTCTGTTCTCTGGTATTTACCCGTATTCATGAAGTGTGTAAAGGCTTCTATCGCTCTCAGCAGCAATGTCGACCTTTAAAAGATTTCTACTTGGATTTTAAACGGTTGTATGAAGAAATGAAGGTACTTATGTCTCTACATCTCCAGGCCCGTATCAAGAATCTAGAATTTCAAGCTATCTTTAGTTTTCTTGAAGCTCTTGATCCATGTAATACCCGGATAATTATTTATCTTAAATATTATATTGTGATAAATAATACCTATTCTAAATAGGTGAATATATGGTCTCAAATTTAAGTATTGTATTTCTAGGCAATTTTCCCTAGAATTGGAAGAACCAAAGGCTAAATTTTCTAGATCTTATTATAGATCATAAAATACCCTAAGATTTATCATAATCAAGTATAATCTTAGTTCTGTCTTAGGAGGAAATTAAATACCTATTTAAAATAGGAAAGTATATTGTTTATAATTTTAGTAATTTATTGGTTTATTTTCCTTAGAATTTAAAGAGGCAAAAACCAATTTTATTTTAAGAAACATAAGTTGCCCTATGATTTTTAAATTAATGCATAGAGTATAAATGACCAAAGTAAACTCAAAAGTTGTGAGAAAATAATTAATCCGATTAAAGAAAATTGCCAACAATTAGTACGTAATTAAATCTCTATTTATTAGATTAATTTCAAGAACTTTCATGATTAATCTAGGAACCAAATATATTTTAATAATCACATATTAGGATGTTAATTAAAGATTAGATATGGAGGGCTAGGATTAAACTTCATAAAGCTAAATTTAAAGGCTTGAAATGAATTTCATAAAGGGGAATCCATGTGAAACCAGATCAACCAATGAGAAATTTCCTAAATAATAAAATATAAATTAAATAACAAAATACAATTAAAATCATAAAAAAGGGGGAGGAAAACCGAAATTTTGTGTGTGTGAGGTGAGATGTGGCAAAATGTGGACCTAGCATTTGGAGAAGATATTTTGAGTTCGAAAGCTATTAGGATTAATTCAAATGAGAACCGATAGAAAATAAATGGTACAATTGAAATATGTGAACTAAAGATCAAATATAAGGACTTATTATAAACAAGTGTATTTTTAGCTCGAAGTAGGTTATCTCCGAAGTCATTTCCGTAACTTTCGGGATTTATCCTAAAATGATCAAAAGGCTAGTAAAAACCCCAAATTGAACCATAATTCTTGTTATTTTAAGTGCTTCTCAAAGGACTACATAAACTTCAAACTTTATCTCTAAAAGTATTTGTGATATATATAAAACACATGCAAATTGAAACATGGAGAGCATTTGGCCAATAATGCAAAAAGTAGAATAAGAGGACTGTAAGAGGCCAACAAGGCCTGAAGAAAAGTGAAGAAGAAGGAAAGAGAGAGAGGACGAATTGGATGAGGTGGAGGGTGAGGATGAGAGATGGAAAAAAAACCCTAGATCCGACGGTTGAGAATTGAGCGTAAGAAGTTCAATGGAACTATTAAAATGCCATAGACTTATCCTATAAATAGCCCCTCCATTCCATTTGAAAATTCACACCAAAATTGCCTTGAGAAATTCAACATTTTAGAGAGAAGAGATAAGGAGGAGCAAGGTTCTGGGTAAGTTCTTCTGCCCTTAGCTTTTAGGTTCTAGTCTTTTCTTTACACTACTAGAAAATGCATTATTTGCGATGGAATTTGCGAGGGAACTTTTTTCCGTCGCAAATTTTGTTTACACTACTAAAAAATGTCATTTTTGCGAGGGAACTTTTTTTCCCTCGCAAAAAGATCAATGTTTGCGAGGGAAACTTAGTTCCTCGCAAAATGGGACAATTTGCTTCCGTCTTTTTGCGAGGGAAATAAGTTTCCCTCGCAAAAGGTCAATTTTTGCTCTCAAGAAGGCGGGATTTTTACTGCCAAATTGTCCCATTTTGCGAGGGAACTAAGTTTCCCTCGCAAAAAGATCAATGTTTGCGAGGGAAAAAAATTTCCCTCGCAAAAAGATCAATGTCCGCGTCACTCCTTGTTCCAACCAAATCCCTAATTCTAATTCGTCCTCCTCGCCTCCGAGCGCCGAGCTTCCGTCGACCCCGCTTCATCGTCATCGAGCAATTTCTTCCCCTTTATCCTTAGCTCTCAAGAAACTCCAACTCCCGTTCAATCCGATCTCGAATCTCTTTGTGTAAACTTTAAAGTGTTACTTAATAGTCTAATCTCCTTGGTTCACCGTTGTCCTAAAGTGTTCCCAAAGCTTTGGCACCGCTCGCCGCCACGCTTAGCCCCTTACACTCTACACAGATCCCTCGCTTGATAATTCTGTGAAGAATGATTGCAAGAAGAAGGAGAGGTCGTTTATTTTCGTTCTTCCTTATACTATAACCGCTGTGTGATTTCTGATAGTTCTGTTATTATTAATATTTTAGGATCTTGTCTATTCTTCCTAAGGTTTTCGGATCGAGCGAAGTGGAAGAGGGTCCCATGAAGACGAGTTCAAAGAAGATATAGATAGAATTGCTCAAGGTCCTTCATTTTTGTTGTTTTTTTTCGGGGATCTTGTCGATTTCAACTTCTAGGTTTTCCTTTTAATAATGTTTCTCCTTCTTTTGAAAGTTTTAGAGAAGGTCGTTGATTTGAAGAGAAGAGCTTTCCACTATGCGCCGTTCCTTTTATGAGGGAGTTACTCGGTATGGCTTTTGACCGCCTTCCTAAACTACAATTATTTATTGATTTGTGATTATTATAAGATGATTCATGTTCATGATTATAAAATAATTAAATCAGATTCTGGGTGTTTAGTTTAAATAAAGTGTGGGTCAACACAATATTCAGGGTCCAACCGGTTTGGCTTCAGCTGCTGAAATTTAGAGTTTAAGGTACTATAAAAATGAGGTCCCACGCCATCTTCATGTCTTGAACGAATTTTTAGAGTATGAAAGTTGCAGGGTTTTTGTTGCTACATGGAATGTGGGAGGAAAGACACCAAATCAAGGCCTCAATCTTGAAGATTTCTTACTAGTGGAGGGCTCTGCACAAGGTGTTGCGTGGGTAAGGTAGCTTTGGGAGACATCTAGCAGTCTTGGATTATGCTAGAACCTATCTATTTTCTTAATTTGTTCCTTCCTTCTGTGAATTCATTTTTTTTTCTGGGGTTGGTGTTTGTAATCTGGTTCAGTGGAAAACCATAGGTACAATTAGCCTTAAACTCTATATTTATTTGCTTACTGCTTCTATGAATTTGGGTTTGGCTCTCTATCAGCATATAAATTGCAATCATGTAAGAAAAGATTACATAGCTGCTTATATCACCAAAAAGCTGACATCATTGCATCTGTTTTCCGTTCACGGTATGTACAAGTGATATTAAGGGTTTTGATGCTTTCAATTTGAGTGAAATCGATGTGGGCACTTGTAGCTGAAATATGTTGCTTAACTTCATTTGTGACTTTGAATTTGTATAAAAGGTGCTCATGCATTGTGTGGTTCTCGGAAACTAATTTTAGGATGTAGTATTTAATGGAGTGAAGCAAAAGTTATGATAAGAAGAAAATGTGTGAATTAAGTAATTTGTGTGCAAATTTTTTACTGAGATCACCTACTGTAGTTTATCTTTTACTGACATGATATTTTGGTGCTGATCCTTTATTTTTAAAATGATAATTTGTACTGTACTTAGTGAAGATCAGTTTTGTTGTGTGGGGGAGTAGGATTATGACCTTGGACATATGGGACCATTGACCCTGCTCTTCTTTTGATGTTTCAAAACCAATTTAGCTACTTGTTTGATTTGCCATTGATAAGATCGATGCTGGCCATAATGCTAAAGGAAGGATATCATTGACCAAGAAGGATAGAGACTTGCACTTCCAGTACTATACAATCGGATATGATCCTGCTATTTCTAGGTAAATCCAAAGTGCACTCTGCTCTAATTTAAACTAGGACAATCCGTAATGGGTTCTTAATGAATAAAATTTAGGATGAATTCTTATTATTGATACTGGACATTAAGTGTCAAATGATATAATCTCAACCACATTATGTAATAGATGATTGCTTATGTGCTCAATATTTTGTTTTTCAATATGTTTTTTGATAGATATATTATTTATTGATTCATTTTTGTTATTTGCCATTTTTTATTGCGAAAAACTTCAAACCGAGTTTCTATTTTCTTTAAGTGAAATATACAAATTTGTTCTTTAGCTTGACCAAAATTAAGATGTGGCTTAGCGTAACCATTTTAAGATTAATAGTCTAGTGTTCCGATATTGTCCATGTAGGCAAATACGCTTTATGGCACGCTACGTGGATTGGAGGTATGTCTTATTAGTGTAAAATTTCTTCTCAAAATACCGGTGTCTCGTATATGGTGTCATGTATTTCTAAATATTTTGATGTCCCTCATTTAGACTCTTTTTCTTTCCAGACTTCCCCCCTCTTTGGTGGTATCTGAAGTGGCAGAAGTGGATGACCGTGGTGGTGATAATGATGACCAGATTGCTGCTATTTAGACTTCTTTTTAGTTCATTTTGGTCACAACATTATAATTTGTAATATTTTGTTTTTCTTGTTATGTAAACTCTTATGATTGTTGTAATTTATTTTTATGATATATATATAAATCTTTTTATTTCTTAATTTTTAATATATTTTTTGTAATTATTTTATTTTTTGATTTTTTATATTTTTTTTAAAAATAAATTGAAATTTGCGAGGGAAAATTTTTTCCTCGCAAAATCCATGGATTTGCGAGGAAAATATTTCGCAAATCCCGTGATTTGCGAGGAAAGTTTTCCCTCGCAAAATCCCAAGATTTGCGAGGAACAAATTTTCCTCGCAAATCTTGGATTTTGCGAGGATACCTTTTCCTCGCAAAATTCCGTGATTTGCGAGGAAAATTATTCCCGCAAAATTCCAGATTTGCGAGGAAAATTATTCCCGCAAAATCCAATTTGCGAGGAAAATGGAATTTTTCCTCGCAAAATGATTTGCGAGGATAATTTTGCGACGGAACTTTTCCTGTCAGAAATTCCGCCGCAAACCAATTTTGCGACGGAAAATAGCTTTTTTGCGAGGGAATTTTTCCGCCGCAAAAAACAGTTTTTTTAGTAGTGTTAGTAGTTCTTAGTATAAATGTTAGTTAGATCTAGGAAATAGAAAATAAAATTTCTATTCTTGTTTTTATGCCTCATTGCATTGAAAGATGCCTGACGAGGCAAAAACATGATAGGAATATAGTTTTTGAAAGTTGGGAGTTGGAGTAGCGAAGCTCGCGAAATTTTAGCGATTTTCTGAAGCCAGGGGTAAAATAGTCATTTTTGGCTAAAATATCTGTTAGGATGTTATTTATGAATTAATAGAAACGATATTACCTTTATAGGATATCTGTGATTGTGTTCCGACCAACAGACGTACCGTATTCGTCAACGAAGGTACGTTCGCGTACTAGTAACACTAACTCTGATGTTTACTGTATGCATATATGTGTTATGTTTATTGTATGCGTATATGTGGTATGTTTATTGAATGCATATATGTGTTAGAAGATAACTTTACATCTGCTGTGTGCGATACATCTGCTATGATGTGTGTGATACATGTGATGTGTGCGATACATTTGCTGTGTGTGATACATCTGTTGTGTGCTCATATATGTTAATGTTGTGAATATCTGTAATCCATATATTGTTTATATAAGGATAAGGTTAACCGTTACCTGAGGTCCGGTGGGCATTGGACATCAACTCTTAACATAGCTTCAGGGTCAGGAGGATCGAGGGCCAAAGAGAAGGGCAAGCAGCACGTTTAGAGTTCCGTCCCGGAGATTTTCTTTTGATATGTATTACTTTTGGAAACACTCGGATTAATGTACCGCTACTTTGATTAGTCAGACATACCACAGTTGATATTTCAAATATATGTATCGCTTACTCACTTGCTCGATGCTCTAACTGAAAAAAAAAAAATTCCGCTTTTGAAAATGGGATATTACATTTATCGTACGACACCATCCGTTCTCAATTATGTCTAGTCAGGAGCTTCCATCTCTTAAAGATGTATTCTCACGGGTGCTTCGTGCTGATAGCATACTTCGTCCATCTGTTGATCCAATGCCGTTGCTTTGGTTGGGCGTGGCCCTTTGACACTAGAAACTCGGGCCTAAACAGCACTACTGTTCCACCCTCTGGCAGTATTACTTGCTATTATTGCAAGGAACCTGGCACGTCAAGAAAAATTGTCGAAAATTGCAGGCTAAACAACAACGTGATCAGCAGCGTGGCTTTGCTCATATTGCCTCGCACACCCGATCACCGATTCTGTTCACCTCCGCAGGGCACTTACTACAGGTACTTTGTCTTCTGGCCTTGCTACCACTTCCACGAAGTGGTCATTGATTATGGTGCCACCGACTACATGACAGGTAACCATCATTTATTTTCCTCGTATGCCCCTATGCCAACCCATCTTCCATATTTGTCGCCAATGGTTCCCCGGTCCGCGTCCTTGGTTCAGGAACTGTTTTACCAACACCATCCATTTCCCTCTCTTCCGTTCTTAATGTTCCTGATCTCACCTTTAATCTTTTGTCTCCCAGTAAACTAACTCGTCATTTAAACTGTTGTATCTCACTATACCCCGACCATTGTTTAATTCTGAATCTTTCGACGAGGTGGATTATTGGTAGAGGCTACGAATCCGTGGACATTACATCCTTGATGATCAGTGTCGATTCTCGTTGCTTGTACCGTGGGTCATCTCGGTCATGTGTCCCTTTCTTCCCTAAAACGGTTGTACCTCGTTTTTATCTGTGTCTTCTTTGGATTGTGAGTCGTGTCGCTTTCCAAACACCACCGTGTTCATTTGGCACCTCAAGTCAATAAACGGGCCGCGCCCCTTTTGATTTAGTTCATCCCGATGTTTGGGGTCCTTGTTCGCTTTTGTCTCAAACGGTTATCGATACTTTGTCACCTTTGTTGATGATTTTTCCCGAACTACTTGGCTTTACTTAATGAAACAACTCTCTGAATTGTTCACTCATTTCCGTCATTTATGTGCTGAAATTCAAACACAGTTTAATACTCCCGTGAAAATTCTTCGAAGTGATAATGCAAAAGAATATTTTTCCGCCCCCTTTACTGATTATATGCGTAGTCATGGCATCCTTCATCAATCATCATGTGTTGATACACCTGCCCAAAATGGTGTTGCTGAAAGAAAGAACCGTCATCTCTTAGAAACTACCCATGCTCTCATGTTTCACTCTTGTGTACCTAAATCGTTTTGGGCCGATGCCGTGTCTGCTGCCTGTTTTCTCATCAATCGCATGCCTTCGGCTGTCCTTAGTGGTTCCGTGCCTTATTCCATTTTGTTTCCCACCACTAAGGTGTTCCTTGTTGCTCCCAAAATTTTTGGTTGTGTCTGCTTTGTTCGGGTTGTCCGTCCGAGTGTTGGTAAACTTGACCCCAAGTCCTTAAAATGTGTCTTTCTTGGTTATTCTCGAGTTCACAGCCACCTTACTAAAATAATATTTCAACTGCCTTACTAAAATAATAGCTTATCCCTGGCGAAAATTGCAACGGAAAATTATCCCGCAGCTCATTTCAAACAAAAATTGCATCACTAAATTTATAGACGGATTAGTGAAGGCATTTTTCGTCACTAATTCCATTGCAAAGTTTATAGCAACGGAAACTCTGTTGCGAAAAACGGAATTAGCTAGTGAGGGACTTTTTCTGTGACTAATTGATACCATTAATCTGTCATTAATCTTTGTCGCTAATCCGTCATTAGTTTAAAAATTTATTATTTTAGATTGTAATTCTACAACAATTTATATAATAATATAATCTAAATATATTTTAAATTGCAAAATAAATTGATACATTTATAGGGTTGATGTTAACTATAGCATCATTATCATTGATCTCATCATTAAACACTTGGTAAGACAGAAAGATGAATTCTTGGAACAACTCATTTCATGATTTATTAAAATCATTTTCTCTTAACGATTGTATGTGTTCGGATCTGCTTGTTCATCCCAAAACCTGCGGTTAAAAGTTCAAATTATACCCCATTTCTTATGTAGAATAATGATTGAATCCTTCAAAAATAACTTGTTAATCTTGATTTACAAAATGAAAGAAATTTTGTATCGATTTACATGAATGAATAAATACTTTTGAGACCTCAAAAGTGATCCTAAACAAGCTTAAATGTCATCATTGTGGGGCAAAAAAACATCTACTATCATCGAGTAGGTCAATAGTCAAATTTGTTGATTTATTTTTTGAATAATACAAACTCTTTCAAATTAAATTCAAATTTTGTGAACAAGAAATATATGTGTGTGTAGACACACACACATATATGTGTGCGTGTGTTTCTGTGCGCGCATGGGCATGCATATATACACATGCATAATAAAGGTATATTTGAAAAAAAGGGTATATTTGAAAAAACATATTACATTTCTTACACATTTATTAATTAGTTTGAACTAATTTTAACCAATATTTTAGTCTATATCATTTGATTGCATTGTTACTAATATATAGTACCCCGAGGGAGTATATATCTGAAGGAGTTTGATCAAAAGTTGAATTTAAGAAATAAAAACGATAAAAACTTGAAAAATACGTTAGATTTTCTTCTCCTGTACAATAATGACTAAACATATTAATTACGATCTCACTGTTCTTATATATACTTATATATAAAATTCTTTTTTTAATGAGCTTGTCCCTAAATATAATATCCCTTTTGGGTTTTTCTAAATAATAAATGCACTTTTTCGTATTTTACCCTCAATTAATTATTATACTACATAAATTCTCTCTCATCCTTTTTTCATTATTACTTTCTCTCACTCATTCATAAATATGGGTATGTTTTGAAAAGAAAAAAAAAAAATCCCCATTTAATTATTATATTTGATTATTCTTAATTATTTTTTAGAATCTCATAATTTAAATAAAAAGCTCTTATTTATAGAAGCGGAACTGAATTTCATTAATTCGTGAGAGACCTCACATCAAGAAAGAAGAAACACCGTCTATCTTCCCTCATCAACCACCACCTCATGTCTTAAAATTGGTCGGTGAAACTATTAATTCCAATGTCTATTTCATTTATTTCTGCACTAGAACATGAGTATGAAAGATCCATATTTCACTCTCTTTGGGCTTATTTGAGATACCGATGGGAAAAATGATTTGTAATAAATTTGACTTATAGAAAAGTCAGATTGTGTAATGTGATTTATATTTAGGTTGACAGTAGCATAAATAGCTATTAATATTTAAACTTATAGTTAATCAGAAATATTTTTAAAGGTGCTGACCGACACTAAAAATATACTTAAGGATACTAAACGATACTAAAAAAAATACTTCATGATTTTGAAAAATTATTTTAAAATGTTGGAAAAATTATTTTTAAAACCAGTCAGTACCCTAAAATATTAAATATTTTTTAGGGTACTGCATGGTACTAAAAATATACTGAAAGATATTAAAAAAAATACTTCATAATCTTAAAAAATTAATTTTAGTACCGGTCAGTACTCTAAAATATTTTTTAGAGTACTAAATGGTACTAAAAATATACTTCAGGATACTTAAAGGTACTAAAAAAATACCTCAGGATCTTGGTCCATAAGTCCAATTGGAACAAAAGCTCCCTAAAATAACTTTTCAAATATGTTACTTTTGGTTCATAAATCCGATTGGAACAACTTCTCAACCAAATATGAATTTTCTATAAATCCGATTCAAATAGTGTATAAGTCTGATTAGGCTTTCCAAAAGTCATACCAAATATGCACATTGCAACTGTTTTTAGATATACTCTCTTTAACAGAGTATCTGATAGCCCATCTTGAATTTTGGGTTTAAGATCTAAGGCAATTACCAGATAAACTAAAATTTTCTCAACAATTTTCGGATAATAATTAATAACATTAAAAATGATTATTAACCCAGCAAGTTAATTAATTTATCTATTTAATTAAATTAGAGGTGAAAATAAGTCATATCCCCTTCAATCCACAATATAAGTTATTTCCAAAATAATGTTTTTGGTTGACAATATAAGTCAATTATAAAGTAATTAATGTTTATTTATCAATTCTGCTTAAATAATTTGGGACCTTTTTTGACATGTAACTTTTTCTTAAGTCTTTTTAATAATTTTTTGCTAATTTGGGGCCTGAGGAGTATTTTCTCTATAATATATACTCCTCCAGGTAGAGAGAAGATTATTTTTTTATCTTATTTATAATTTATAAGACACCTTATTAAAATTTTAAAGTGAATATATAATTAACTAATATATATTAATCAACAAAGTGAATGATTTTATTTCATGTCATCCCGTTGGCCCCAACTCATGAACGATGAATCAAGTTATTAGATACAGGAACATTCTTTGTTTTTTTTTTTCCCCAGAAAATACACGAACATTCACATGAACAAAATATATCACTGAATTTTTAATTTTGGGGATAAACATTGTAACATCCCAATTCCAGAGCCAATTTTTATTTTTTTTTTTAAAATCAGAGTAGAGCATTGGAGCGTAAGAGTGTCGATTCCCATTCAAATAATAACTTAGTGTACAATGGTATTGCTACAGCATCCTATTGTACTCATAGATAAATACGGAAAATGGTAAAGCGACATCTTCGTCTAAGAGCTCACTCGTGCTACATGCCCTCCAACCATGAGCCTACTCGTGCAGCTTGCTTCGATCTTCGATCCATGGTCCTCCTAACCCTGAGGCTATAGCTGAGATTCAATTCACCGCATTGAATCTCGGGAATCAGTTAACCTTATGCTCAAATAAAACAAGTATAGGGATGACAGGATATTCATGACATAACAGTTTGAACAATATAATGACAATACATAAGCGTAAGCGATCACGTAAGTCCCATAAAGTGCCTCGCACTATTCACCGGTGCCACGATGATCGGTCGTGTCCTCGGCCTAGGAAAACTCTGACGGTATTACTACATCTATAACCCATGTAAAACTGTATGTATAATCGGTAACCCAATGACGAGTCTCTAACCGTGAATGTATCTCGGTGACCCTAACGAATCTCTATCCGTGAATGTACCTATCACATATATGTATATGAGCAGCACTAGACTAGTGTTATAACGCGACGCGAACGTACATTCGTTGACGACGTTAGGTACTTCGGCGAAAAACGTACTTTTACGGGAAAACGTGAAACAAGCCGCACGTCGGCAGAATAAAGAAAGAGAGATCGAGTTTCGATGTCCTATAAGAGTAATATCACTTTATTAGTGATTTGACATCATAATCGGCATTTTAGGTAAAAATTACCATTTTGCCCCTATACCCCTAATTGGCGGATTTTGGCAAAGACTCGTTACTACGACTAATTTTCTTCCCAAAATTTCGCCAGAACTTCGACACCATCTTGATTTTCGAAAATAAAGACTAAAATAGCCCTCCCATATGATATCCAATCATACTTGAAAATTTAAAGGCTATTCTAGCATTACAACCCCTACTCTTGAAAGAGCTATAAAAGCTTCAACTTTTCAGGTACTCGATCCCCACTAAGTTTTTTACCTCATCGGCATTTTTCAATGCAATGAGGCC
This sequence comes from Acacia pycnantha, assembly GCA_025563575.1. NCBI lineage: Eukaryota > Viridiplantae > Streptophyta > Magnoliopsida > Fabales > Fabaceae > Acacia > Acacia pycnantha. The sequence goes on along the minus strand of JAMWYP010000898.1, from coordinate 2,767 downwards.
TAAAAACAATAGTAGGAATCTCATTCCCTACTTACTAAAACTATCTAACAATTCTACTAACTACCGAACTAAAACTAAAGACCGAAAAGACTTACCCGTTGAAGACTTCGCACAATTTTGCCCGAGCTTCTCTCTCTACTTTCTCCCTCTAGGTTCAGCCAAGGGAAGGAGAGAATGGTGTGAAGAATTCAAGAGCTCATGGGGTCTATTTATAGAAATTCCAAGGATATAATTGGAATTTTGTAAGTTGTTTCAACCATGGAAAATCCAATGCAAAATGGTGTATAATTCTTGACCATGGGAGCCTCTTGAACGAAATTGAGAGTGATGTGGCTGCCTTGGAGTGGTCCAAAAATGGTGACTTATGTTGCTTTATAGCCGGTCTAATAGAATTTCCCCGATCGGTACCCGATTCGCGTGATTTCGGAGAAATCTCAAACTTCTGGATTTACAACTTTGAAACCATTTCCTCACTTACTAGAAATGTCCAAGTTAACCTAAATTTTGATCTCATATAGGGCTTCGACAGTCCAGTTGAAGTTTTCTCGAAAAACGTGTCCGAACACGTTCGGTTTCAGAACACATTTATGAAATTATCAACTTCTTCAAAAAATTCACTGACTCCAAATATATCAAAATAAATTCAAACTCATTCCTAGATGTTGAGTTAGAATTTATTTTCTTTATATCCAAAAATATGCCTATATGCATTTTTCCCTATTTTGTTTTATTAAGAAATGCACAAACGACTTCAGAATTTTCTTTCGAAAGAGTCTAACGGAAGATAATAACTCACTGATCAATATTTTTCCTTGACTTTGGAAATCCTATTCCTAGATCTCTAGATAGGATCCGTTTCCTAATTTTTAAATTACTATTCATATTTTTTTTTGCTTTAATCAATTATATTATTAAAATAATGGCAAGTTGCATAATTTTATTTCCCATTTCTTTTTTCATTTCTTTTTTTTTTTCTTTTCTTTTTCTCTGCCCCTTTTTTTCGTTTTTTATTTATTTTTATTTGATTAATTATTTAATTAATTAAATAATTATTTTCACATAATTTTTTACAAAATTTTCCTATTGGTCCATTCTTGCATTTAGGCTTAAAAATACCTAAACTCAACTATTTTTCTCAAAAATTTTCAATTAATTAGTAAATATACTTTTACTAATTTTCAACCATTTTCTACTAATTTTTGAGCTTTACATAATTATCTCTGAATTTCCTTTGCTTATGCTTAAGTAATTAGCCCAATATTACTTAATTACTTAATTATCACAAGTTGATAATTTTCTTAATTAACACACCTCATTACCTTCATACTCTTGCATTAACATTAGAATTTTCATGCCTCTTACATTATTCTATAATTTGCAAGGGTATTTTGGTCTTTTATTACCTTTTGGACACTTTTATACAATTTCTCCAAGTTCATAATTTATCAAATTACCATAATTAGAGATAATATATTCTCCTAATTCACTTGGTCATTTTACTGCATTTAGGATTTTTCATAATTTTCCTAAGTTATTTATGACCCATAGGGGCATTTTCGTCATTATGGCACTTTGGCCCTTAAACTCTCTAATTTCCTAGAGATTTTTCCTTAGAAAGTAAGATAATCATAACCTAGTGTTTGACACCTCATATTCACCTACTTTTTATAGGTATAAATTTACCCAATTATGATACGAGGTTTTAGGGTATTACAAACATGACATGAACTAAATAGAAATGCTTATTGAAGCTATGAACAATGAGAGCCCTAGTCACCACTGTCATTATCCAAACAAACAGATAAAGGAGATTATTATGCGAGAATGGAAACTCAGAATTTAAGATCACTAGTCTATGGGGAGGGAATAGATGTGCAGTTCACTTTGCAAAGCGAGGTTTGAATCTGTCAGATATGTGAGGGTCTGAGGGATATGTAATTAATTGAGGATAATTTATTTTAAAAAAATACATTAAAATTTTTTTTATTAAAAATATACTACGGAGAGCCCATTTGGATAAGCGGTGAGAAGTGACTTATTTTCTATCTAAATTTTTCAGAACTAAGATAGGATAAAAATTATATTATAAATGTGATTTGTGTTTAGATTGACGATGACAGAAGTGATTTTTTTTCCAACGGAAATGCGTTTGAATGATTTGAAAGGTCAGTTGAGATGGAAAATAGCTGAAAAGGTCATGAATCTTATTGAATACTACATATATTAATATTAGTTGTATTTATTGCGATAATAGATCATAAAAATTTAAATTTATACTCCATCAAGTTCTAAATATAAGATAAAGTTGACTTTTTTTGAAGAGATTATGGAAGTTAAATAATTTACTTAATCATATCATATGTTGTGTATTATTAGATTATATATTAATTTATTAGTCAAACTAATTAGTTTTGAAGAAAAAATAAAAATAATCTAAATTAATTTAATTTACTCTTCTTCTTCTTTTTTTGGTAAAAACCTGGGCCATTAGCCCATTTAATTTACTCTTTTAATTTGTCAAAAAAATCAATGTTATCTTATATTTAAAATATGAAGTATTTAAAGTAGTAGTATTTCATTATTTCCCGTCAAACAAGGTTATCCTCACCGTAACGTGTACAACTCCAACCGATTCCTTCAAAGTTTCTCTGCAACCTGGATTAAAAATTATTTTATTTGCATGCACCAACTTATTATAAAATCATATTGATAGCCTCCACTCGTGTCCTGACTCATAATAGAGCTAGATGTGCCAAACTTGAAACAA
>JAMWYP010000897.1:0-20604 GCA_025563575.1 Acacia pycnantha | reverse complement strand
TTATCGTCCAACAAAATCTTCCGGAACCAAATTGTGTGATGGTCATTTCAGAATCAAGCGACTGGAGGAAGCCCATTGCAAACTATCTGGAAAGAGGAATCCTGCATGACGAGCCACTAGAAGCAAGAAAGCTCATGAGCAAAAGAACTTCATACGCACTTGTTGATGACAAATTGTATCGTAAAGGTTTGCATTCTCCAATGATGAAGTGCCTAGCGGCAAATGAAGCCCAATACGTTGTGATGGAGATCCATGAGGGGATTAATGGTCATCACATGGGAGCTAAGGCGTTGGCTAGAAAAGCGGTGAGAGCTGGATACTTCTGGCCTACCATGGCGGCGGATGCTAAGGGTCATGTCCAAAAATGTGACAGTTGCCAGAAGCATGCTAGCATCATCAGATCACCTCCGGCCTCCCTTCAGGTAATCTCTGCACCATGGCCATTCTTCAAATGGGGAATGGACCTATTGGGGCCTTTCAAGCGAGCGGATGGGTAGCTGCGATGGCTCATCGTGGCGGTCGATTATTTTACAAAATGGATTGAAGTAGAACCAGTTGCCACGATCACATCAGCTAGGGTGCAGAAGTTCCTGCAGAAGAACATCATATCACGTTTCGGTATACCAGCCGAAATCGTCACTGATAACGGAATTGACAAGGGTTTACAAAAATTGGTAGCTGAGTTTAATATCCAGCAACACTTCGCGTCTGTGGAACATCCGCAATCAAATGGGCAGGCAGAGTCGCTAACAAAATCATTGTAGATGGATTAAAGAAGCGGATGGAAGAAGCTACATCTAGCTGGGTAGATCAACTGCCCTATGTCTTGTGGGGTTATCGAACAAGTGTCCAATCATCAACCTGAGAAACGCCATTCAAGCTGACTTACAGATGTGAAGTCATAATCCCGGTCGAGATTGGAGAGTCATCTTGGCTGAGGGTCACAGCCCTCCAACATGAAGAAGAGAACAATGATGCAATTGCGGTTGAATTAGATTTGATAGATGAAGTTCGGATCGCGGCACACTGTCGGGATCGCGTAACAACTTCTTTCAACCCGTACAACAAAAAAGGTGCGCCCTGGTCTTTCGACAAGGGGAGCCTCGTTCTCGGAGGGCGGACATTGGCAACAAAATGCTACGAAGGGAAGCCGGATCCCAACTAGGAAGGCCCATACCTAGGAGTTATTGAAAATCTCGGTAAAGGAGCCTATAAGTTGAAGACGCTGCAAAAGAAAGCTGTGAAGCGGACTTGGAATGCTGACAAGTTGAAAGCTTATTATAGCTGAAGTTTACAGCCCTAAGGAGGGCAATCTCATTAGAAGGGCCCGACATGATCTTATTTGTAGGAGGTCAGCATGTTATCTCTTTATGTTTACGTTTCTTGTAAGACGTTTTACCAACGTTCAGAATCTATTAATAAAAGAATGGCTTAGCCATATTTCCACAAATAAGATCAAAGTCTGCCTTATGATAATAAAACATGTAGAAGCCAGGATATTGAAAATCCGGTTTCCAAAATCATGTATGATTTGAATGTGGTGAAACCAGGGTAGTAGAACCCAATCTCAAAAAATCACATCAGGTCCAGACATGTAGAGGGCTAAAACCCATCCTCCGATGCTACATACAAATCTAAGCGTGTTCAAATGCTGAGCAATGAAGCTCGCTTTTTAGCATCACTATCAAGAGATTTGATAGTTTTATGATTAGGACTTTGGTTACTAGAAATCATATAACAAACTAGCAGGCTCGAATGCGCGAGGACGAAGATAATGCTTTAATCAAGAATGCAGGTCTACAAATTATAATTCATATAAGCACCAGCTTTACATGACCAAAGTTACGACAAAAGTTATGGCCTACGGCCAGAAATTTACAAACTCAGAAAGTCCCCCTACAAGCACCACGCCAATATAAATGTTCAAAGTTGCGACGGCGGCCCGGCGGCTGACGGAGAAGGCTGCTCATCTTCGCTGGATCACTGCGGCATCTTCCAAAGGAGGATCTCGAGATGACGCAACCCATCCTGCGCAGCAACTAACTCGGTTTCCTTCGCCTCCGAGTTTAAAGAGCGCAGATGGCGGCCTCGTCAATAGCGGTTTCCGGTTTACCATTGGTGGTAACCATTGCCGCGTAGTTTCTCAAGCTCGACCCCAGTAGGTCTTCCTCCTTCGCACCCTTTTAAGGAGGTCGGTCATTTTAGAGAGTTCTTTTGATACATCGTTCAACGCTTTACCTAATGGCATACTGGATCCGTAGCGGCATAAGGGTTGTACAAAGAAGCCGCTGATGGGTATACAACCAATCTCGGCAAGATGAAGCTCTTTTTGGTGGGCCTTGTGGAATAAAACGAGCGAGCGGCCGTACCAGGTCTCTGATATCTTCCGTCACCCCGTCATACCAAAGAACCCCTCCAGACATGGTTTTATGGGAGTGAGGCACGGCAAAGGTAGACGGGCAGGAAGTAGTCGGAGAAACCGGTGTTGCAGTCGCCCCAGGCGGGGTAGACGGAGTTGGAGAGGCAGGCGCAGCGGTCGTAGCAGCCACCTGCTTATCCTTGGACTTCCTTGTCCTTTTCTTCTCCCGCTTGGATCCATTCGGGGCGGCAGAGCGCTTGCGGGGAGCCTTGGCGGTAGCAGCTGCCTCCGGAATAGTAGGTTGGCTGCCCATGGTGGGTTCATCGATTGGAGGAGGAGGCGCAAATCCAGTAGGGTTGGCACGAAGACGGAGCTCTTTAAAGAGCTCAAGATGTGCTGGCCTTCCCATTTGTTGCCCTGCATAGAAAAGAGAGGTTAGCTTACAGATTTCACAAATGGATCATCCATGACCATAGAGCAAGTGAGTGTATAATCTCATACCCTTGGGGGCTCATCGTTTAAAGGAAGAAGTGGAAATATAATCATGTGGATCCATCGAATATTGGAGAGTGGAAAGGGTGGTAAGCCTTTCCACGACCGCTTTCGGTAAATTTGTTGAAATTTGGGATTGTAAGCCGGACTTAAGCTTATGATGGACGTTCGTCAAATAGAGAGGAATCTCCCTTCTTGCACCCCAGCAAATTTCGTAAGGAACCAGGGACATTGGAATGGAGTGGCCCTGACTTTGACAAAATCCGACTTGAAATGTTTCCATGACTCAATAAAAGCTTTGAAAAGCTTATGCTCGCCTCCCAGAATGTGGTCCCAGAACCCGAACGTCCCCTACCTAGGAAGGTATCAGTTTCTAAGGGGGCGTAAAAGGTCATGAAAACCGAGACGGTACAGCAGATACTCAATTTTTTGCAGAGGCTCTCAAAAGCAATAGCGAATGCCCAACCATTGGGATGAAGCTGTGAAGGAGCCAGGTGCAGATGGTTGAGGAGATCAACTTGGAAGTCGGTAAAAGGGAACCTGACACCAAGGAGAGTAATAACATCCCGGTAAAAGAAAAAGAAGTGAGGCTCGTGAGGCTGGCTCTTCCTCGGCGCAATTTGTTCAAACCTAGAAAAACATGAGGATCACTCTTAAACCTTTCTACTCAAAGACCATTTCCCAAACCCAGAAACTCGAAGAAACAACTCTCGCGAACGGTGATGAAGAATCCAGAATAGTTTCTCAACACTGAATACTAAAGGTATAGCAAATACAAAAATTGAAGAAGGTTATAAAGAGCCGTTGGAATACCTGATAAGAGATTTTGGACGAGAAACGAGCAAATAGATTGGCAGAAGCAGGCAGTTGTTGAGGCAATGCAGAAAAGGCAGGCAAAGCGTCGGGCGAGCAAAGTATCTAAAATGACGAAGGAAGTTGAGATATATAGGTTTGGGGAAATTCAAAACGTTGGTGAAAAGTTTTGAATTTAAAACGACAGGGGCAGTTGCGTAGAAACGGCGGAGAGTCAGGACAACCCTAAAAGCGCAATGATGTCGTTTCTAAAACAGTGTGGGCATTAAATGCTCACGCATTTTGAAACACCTATGACGTAGCACCTACGACTTAGCAGGCGGTGATACGCAGAGACATGACAGTCTGCAGAGAGGAGATGCGTCTTTTCATATCCATGTGAACCGATGGGTTGCGGAAGAGTCATGATGAGAAAAATGACGGATCATATAGCTGAGGATTATAATCGGATTCACACGGTACTGAAAACACGGTATGGCAGACAATGGTGACAACTGAGTTAAGGTGGCGCGGAATGTCGGGGTCCTTATTAAAAAGAAATTACAATGATGACAACCAAGTAACAAAAGGCAAAGAACACCAGTGGTGTAGGAGAACGAGAAGTGATGAAGAGAATTTATAGGCCCAGTAGAGTGCAAGGGCCACGCGGCAATAAATGGTGCTTTAATGGAGATGGCGTTACAGATTCCCATAAAAACGGTCATGACGGTAGGAAAGCGTGAGGGATAATTGCGCGCAAAACCAAGAAACGGCCAAAAATGCCCAATGGACGCGGGGAGTGTGATAGTATGATGTCAGATGGATAAGCCGAAAGGTCATCCAATCGGACAATGCCACATGTCTCTATTTCACCCAAGATTGGGGGAAATATGCGTATGGAGAATTCAAAGCGACAAAACTTCATACAATCCGGTAAAGACAAATCTCAGATGCCATAAAGATACACCGTCGTGGTTTTAACTCGGCTGGCCGGGTTAAGAAAAATGGCGAAGCGTCACGGTAAAGGAGCCCGGTACAGAGACAAGTCGGGAACTAGTTCTTAGAGCTTAATCGATACCGAGGTAAATAGGGAAGGAACATCCCGGGATAAAGAGCAGTTAATCTTGGCAGCCCAGAAACCCGAACTTCCGAGCTTGGGGGCAACTGTTATGGACCCAAATAATGGGCCTGGTATGTGCGAGGCCCAATTGAAAGGCGCTAGGTGGGAAACCTTCCATGAAATAGGCAAACTGCCATTCACCCATGATTGTGCCGATAATGCAGGGATCATGCAGGATATGCAGAGCACATGATCAAGAGGTGGGAGGCGCACGACGACAGAATGCGGACAAGAAGGACGAAACCCTAGGTAATCTCTATAAATAGGGATTACCTACCAGGTACACATTCAGACTCACTAGTCCATTCTTTACCATTCAGTCTCCTTTGTGCACACACATCACTCAACGGAATAGCCACACGTTGGATATGATTAGTTTTGATGATGTCTTATATAGATGTCATTCTTAAGAGCAAAAAGTTTACATACTACATCTATCTTATACTTTGATTGATTCTTATATTTAATGTAGATGTAATGTTGAGTATATGAAGAAGATGAGGAAGTTGGAATGGCTAAATTCAGAGTTAAAATAAGGAAATTCAAGTTTCTAGATGAATAGAAGTTGCTACAATTTAATTGCTACGATCTTGTGCATGAATAGCTCTTCCTTGCGTTTGAATCTCGTCAATAATCAAGTATCAAACATGTACTCGCAGTATCGAGGCTTCAATTGTTGAGTATGACACTTCAATACTCGAAGTAGTGGTACTTGGCTACTCAAGTATGGTGCATAAACAGCTGCTTCGTGCTTAAATCCCGACAATACCAGTATGGATAATCAATACTCGAGTATGACACCAGCTCGATCAGCTCTGTTTCACGTCAGCCAATGGCGACCTATGGTAATTCGATGATATCTTCCTAACCAGAGATCGGATAGAGGTGAAACCAATTTTGTTGGAAACTAGACTTCCAAACGGTCTTATTCGCATAAGATTCAAGTCCATAGCAGGTCAGATGAGAGATATATGAATTGTTGAAGATGAGAGTGACATCACCGTCACACTACTGACCAAGCCTCAATGTTTTGGGTATATCTCACAAACTAGAAATCCGATGAAGCTGAAATCAGTGCCATTTGAAAGAAGACTCAAAGGAATTTCCAATAAGACTTGAACAACCAAAACGGAGCTCATACAATGAAGTTATGATCTTCGAAAGTGGACACTCGAAATACTGAAAACATTGAGTTCGAATCAAGCCTACGTTATATCTGAACCACATGATACTAGAAGTATGAGTATGGGATACTCGACAGTATAATCCAATTTCAAAGCTTAGGTATACCTTAAACACTTAGATACCCAGTATAAGAATTCATATACTCGAGTATTGTGGAAGAAATCAGTTTGCTGCGTGAGAGACCTCGGATGGAGATTTTGTCATTTAATTCGGTTTAATATGATCTTTAATGAATTGATTTCTAACCATTGACCACGAGAGATTTTCGAATATTGGAATAATAATAGTGCGGGATCATGTGAAATCAGATTGGGTCGTGTGATATTCTATAATCAACGCAATATCGAAAGTTTCTTTGTAATTATGGAATATATCTTCAAAATGAACCCGGGAATGATGATACAAGACGCGTCGAAGTTATATTCAATAAAGAAACGAAATCATGGGCGAGCATTATGACCATCATCAATCTTCCAAATTCTTCAACGGAATGAAATCGATTATGCGGCAAGAATGGAATGTTTTAGAATTCAAAGAGAGAAGCTACAACGGTCATCACAACTAGTATAAAATAGGAGAAGGGTCGACGACTAAACACCCCAAAAAAGTACAGCAAAGAAATCGCACAAAAACAGAAATATACTTTCAAGAGATTAGTTCCGCTAAGCTCTTGTAAGACACTTTCTGAATACTTCCTGCACTTAATACTCGAATACTTCCGGTGGAGCCTGTGTAATATTTTGTTCTTGATTAGCCACGGTTATCTCACTCTTAGAAAGTCATTCATCTATTATTATTTCTTGTAAGAATCTCGAGTATTGGGACCTTGAGATTGGGTCATTTGATTGCAACTTGTAAGGGGAGTGTAATTCAAAAGAGAGGAATTGCTCCGAGTGTTGCTTGAGTGTGTAATCATTTGAACATAAGTTAGTGGAATCGTAGAGTGTGTGCTGGAAGTGGACGTAGGTCAAGGATTAGGACCGAACCAGTATAAATTGCCTTGTGTCCATCTCCTTCTTCCTCCTTTGCTATTTTTGTTTAACTTGCAAGAAAATTTAATATCCCTAATTCACCCCCCCCCTCTTGGTAATATTCCGGCTTTCACCACCCATGTGTAGCACAGTGATCCATGTAACAATTGACATTATCTCCTCCATGTAGATATCAGCGGCCACTACATCCGATCCAATATCAATCATACCTAGCCCATCGAGGCTAGACATCTGTGTTCTATTACAAAACACAAACCTTTGTTATAATTTTTTTCTCTTGAAATTTTTACATGTCAACCACTTATGAATTTTTCGTTAACTTTTTGTATTTCGATGAATTAAATCATGTATTTTTTATTACATGTAGCTCTATGTTCATCATGGCCAAATGAGCTAAGATTTAAATTGCACGATCTACATTAATGGATTGATCGATGATGAGAGCTTGGGCCCGATAATTGAATATTTAATACACTTATTTTTATCTCTTGATCAATATTTAGGACTCTTTAGTTAATAAATAACGGCTTTTATGTGCATTTAGTCTTTGGGCCTTAGATTGTAATTTTAGCCATTTTTATCGATAAAATTCCAGTTTTGTATTGCTTCACTATTTTTACCATAACTCTTGAACCAGACATCGGATTTGCCTCATTTTTGTCTCATATTTCAGATGATTCAGAGAGCTACAATTTTTATGAAGACATAAAGAGCCAATTCGGACAAGAAGGCGGTCAATTTTGGAGCCAAAGTCAGATGAACAATTCTGGATTTTAATTGGGCTCGAATTTTGTAATTAAAGCCCATCATTATTTTATTTTCGTTTTGGGATGAACCATTAGACCTAATTCGTTTTTAGGTTATCTTTAAGTGAGAAGCCGTCACATTCATTCTACGCATTAATTCATTCACGTTTTACATAAGTTTTGGATTAAAGACGAAGTTTTAGTTTTCTCTCAAATGTTCTTCATGTTCTTCGTCTTTTCTTCTTCTATTCCAACCATGCTCGGCTAAACTTCTATGATTAATCCAACGTGAGGATTCCATGATTCCTCCCGAGCCTAGGCTTAATCGGATTAGGGTTTCTCGGTCTGCATTTTCATCTTATCGGATCGATTTACGAAAATAGTTCGAATATTAGATTTAATATTCGGTTTGGTTAAATCCCAGGGTGAGTTCAGACTAGGTTTAAAGTGTTGCTGTGCGATCGTACAATGAGACGCCACTATTCGAATAAATGCTAGGCGATCGTCTAGTCGAGGAAATTTCGGGACGGATGCGGAGATCTCGGTTCGTCTAGAACCAAACGCGAGTTCGTTAATATTTCGCTCAAGGATGGACGTTTAGGAATCTAAACGTTGGGTTGGTCGTTTTTAATCTATTTCGGTTTATTAACGTTTTTCTATCTGTTTCTCAATATTTCGTTTATCTCTGTCTATTTCGTTTTAGTTTGTTGAATCACAAAAAAAAAAATCCCCCCTTTTTTTTTTTATTTGATTTGATTTGATTTTTTTTTTTTTTTTTATTTTTTTTTATTTTTTTTTTTAACGTGAATTTTTATCTTTTTTTTTTATCTTTTTTTATCTTTCTTTTATCTTTTATTTTATTTTATTATTATTTTTAAATAAAAAATTTTTTTAAAAAAAAAATCATTCGATAGTATTTCTGATAGTCTTGTTGTTTTCACTAATTCTAGTAGCAATTTTGCTAACTCAGACGTTATGGCGAAAGAACGGGCGGATCATGCTACTTTAAAGGAATTGGGTGCACTTTGATGTTAATTATCAACCTTTGTGCATCCAATATCCTAACCTTCTGCTAACTTTGAGCTTAAATCGGTCTAATACACTTGTTGCCTAAGTTTCATGGTCTTGCGGAGTGAGTGCCCCATTAAGCATTTGAAGGAATTCCATGTAGTGTGCAGCACAATGAAACCACAAGCCATTGATGAGAATCATATCAAGCTGAGAGCTTTTCCTTTCTCATTGGACGGTGGAGCCAAGGATTGGTTGTTGTACCTTCAGCCCTCATCTATTGGGAGGCGGGTGATATTGAGAGGTTATTTCTAGAGAAATATTTTCCTTCATCAAAGCAAACTGCGATCAAGAAGGAAATGGCAACATTAAACAAGTCCTTTGGGGAGACTATGCATGAGTATTGGGAGAGATTCAAAAGGTTATGTGCAAGCATGTCCACACATGAGATAAATGAAAAGAGCTGATGCACGCTTTCTATGATGGTCTACCTGCTTAGGTAGACAAAGGATTGGTGGATGCTTCTAGCGGTGGTGCTATGAGCAACAAGACACTGAAGAGGCTCGGGACTTGATATCCATTATGGCGAGATAACTCTCGCGAGTTTGGCACCGGAGCCAATAGTACCCTGTTTACCATATTCAAGCGGCCGCCAAAGCCGGTATGATTCCCAGAGATTAGAGACTAGACTTGATGATCGGCCTCCCTTGTGAGGCGGTTTAGCGTGCACTGAGACGGTCACGGTCTTCACACTCCTCGAGTGGGTACTCCTGTGGGTTTTGTTACGACCCATATCATTCTACGACTCATGCCCTACCTTGCATGATCTGCTTGCCAAGACCGAGTCGGTAGCTTCGGTGGGCATTTTTCGGGAAGGCCACAATACCAACGAATAATGCCTTCTCCAATACTTATAATCTGGTTGGAGAAATCACCCCAACTTTCATTTGGAACCAAAATCGGAAGCAGAGTAACCGAATCGAATCGAGAATCGAGAGTAACCGGTATCAACGAAATTACAGGAATTACCGCGAGAGGCAGTACATGCCACGAGACTTTCCAGCAACGCAGTCTGCACCCCCTTGCCTTTGCAAGCGCCACCTCTCGACCGGCCATATGTCCACTCCCACGGGCGCGCGAACGGCGAGGCTAGTAGTAGTGGTGGTGGTTCCTCACTTGAAGATATGATGAAGCAATTTGTCACACCCAATATGCAGTTCCAACGGCAAGCCGGCACTTCCATTCGAGTTTGCAAACACAGATTGGGCAATTGGCAACATCATTGAACCAGCTTCAACCTCGGGGATCCAACTCCCTCCTTCACAAACAATTCCCAATCCTAAGGGAAATGTGAGTGCTATATCACTACGATCTGCGGCAAGCAATTGGAGGAACCTAAGCACGCTACGAGATGTGACTTCCACATCGGAAGCGAGTCGGGAAATGTGAAGATTGACTCACGAAAGAAAAAGCACGGCAAACAAGGTGAAGAGGAAGACATTCCTATTCCTCTTCCCTTCCCTCGAGAAGGCAATTCAGCCCAGCGAAGTTGGCGAGGCAAAGCACAAGAGAAGGATATACTTGAGACATTCGGAAGAGTAGAGATCAACATTCCTCTCTTAGATGCAGTCAAACAAATTCCTAAATATGCCAAGTTTACGAAGGAGTTGTGCACCAACAAGAGAGGCGAAGGGGAATGAGCGAGTGAGTTTGAATCGAATGTCTCGGCGCTCATCCATTTACTATGCCTCGTAAATGCAAAGATCCGGGGACATTTTCTCTCCCTTGCCTCATTGGTAACTATAGATTTGATGATTGCATGCTAGATTTAGGTGCTTCTATTAATGTCATGCCTGCATCGTTTATAGATCTCTTGGTCTTGGTCCTTTGCGTCCTACTTGGTGTTATTGTTCGGTTAGCTAATAGAAGTAGTGCTCATCCTACGGTTTAGTTGAAGATGTATTAGTCAAAGTTAATGACTTGATATTTCCTGCTGATTTTTACATCTTGGATATGGAGGGTGAGTCTCCTAGTAGTAGGTCACCAATCATTCTAGGGAGACCTTTCATGAAAACGGCTAGGACTAAGATAGATGTGCATTACGGTACTCTTTCCATGGAGTTTGGTGATATATCGTGAATTTCAATATCTTTGATGCCATGAAATATCCTAGGGAAGAGCATTACTGTTTTTCTGTATTGATGTGATTGATGATCTTTGTGGATGATGTTCTTAGGCGATTGGTGTCTTTGCTTACCACGATTTTGCATCTATGAGTGATTCTCTCATTTGTGCATGTGCTAATAATGAATGGTGTCCTATTTGCATTGAAATTAATGATGCATTATTTGGTGATCTTTGACTTGCTTAGTGATTACGCATTACTTGTCGATTCGATATCGATTCGAGTTTGAGCTTCATCCACGATCCTAACGTGCATCTGATTGATTTTGATGAGCTTACTTCGATTTTGATGAGCTGAATTCGATGTTAACATTGAGTTTGTATAGACACGATCCTTTTGCTTGTGCTTCTTTGAATGTGGTTTCGGGGATTTCTAGTGTGATGACATCGAGTTGTTACCACCCAAGCTTCTTCCCCCATTGAGAAACCGCCCAAACTAGAGTTGAAATCCCTCCCAGATCACCTGAAGTATGCATTTATGGAGGTGAATGAGCGGTTTCATTGTGGCAAATAATCTTTTGCCCGATCAAGAAGAGAAGTGCTAAGCTTATTGAGGGCGAACAAGAAGGCCATTGGGTGGACATTAGCCGACATAGTTGGTATCGGCCCTTCTATGTGCATGCATCGTATTCATTTGGAAGAGGAATCTAAGCTTTGTGAGGCAACCCTGAGAGACGCCTTAATCATCTTATCCTTGATGTGGTTAAGAAGGAGGTCACTAAGCTCCCCGCAGGCCGGCATCATCTATCCCATTTCGATAGCCGGTGGGTTAGGCCTGGTCCAGTCGTTCCTAAGAAATCCGGAGTCACCGTGGTAGCCAATCGGAAGAATGAGCCTCATTCCTACTCGAGTTCGAATAGTTGGAGAGTTTGCATCGACTATAGGAGACTCAACCAAGCCACTCGCATGAGATCATTATCCTCTACCTTTCATTGATCGATGTTAGAGCGTTTGGTGGTAAGTCTCATTACACGCTCTCGGATGGCTACTCCGGATATTTCCAGATCCATATTGCTCCTGAGGATCAGGAGAAGACGACCTTCACATGCCCCTTTGGGACATATGGTTACCGAAGGATGCCTTTTGGCCTTTGCAATGCACCTGGCACTTTTCAGCGTTGTATGGTAAGTATTTTCTCTGAGTTTCTAGAGGATTGCATGGAGGTTTTTATGGATGACTTCACTGTATATGGGTCTGATTTTGATACATGCTTAGCTAATCTATCTAGAGTTTTGCATAGGTGCATTGAGTCTAATCTTGTGCTGAATTATGAGAAGTGTCACTTCATGGTTGAGTCGGGTATAGTCTTGGGACACATAGTGTCTAGGAAAGGGATTGAGGTAGACCCCGCTAAGATAGATGTTATTCTTGTTCGCCTTACCCCGCTCGTGCGGGAGGTTCGCTCTTTTCTTGGCCATGCAAGGTTTCTATCGACGTTTCATTCGAGATTTCAGCAAGACTGCTCGACCCTTGTCCAATCTTCTACATATGGACACTGACTTTTTCTTTGATGATGCGTGCAAGGCGGCCTTCGATCACTTGAAGCGTTGCCTGACCACAGTCCCAGTGATTGGCTCCTCCCTTTTGAGTTGATGTGCGATGCTTCCAACTATGCGGTTGGTGCTATCTTGGCACAACGGGTTGATAGAGCCTCCCATGTCATTGCATATGCTTCCAAGACTTTGGATTACTCGCTCAGTCTAATTACACCACTACTGAGAAGGAGTTGTTGGATATTGTATTTGCCTTCGATAAGTTTAGGTCATATCTGCTAGCTAGTAGAGTCATTGTTTTCTCTATCACCCATTCTCCTCTCACCCTCTCTTATTCGGGATGATTTCCTCGATGAGCGGCTTCTACAGTGCAAGGTAAGACCCATGGTATGCCGATCTAGTTAACTATTTGGTAGCTGGTATTTTTCTTGTAGACTCCACTAGGGCCCAAAACCTAAAATTGAAAAGTGAGTCTAAATATTATGTTTGGGATGACCCTTATCTGTGGAAGTTTTGTAGTGACCAGATAGTTAGGAGATGTATACCTGACCATGAATTTCACTCCATATTGCATTTTTCTCATGCTTCTGCTTGTGGTGGTCACTTTGGACCCCAAAGAACTCGCTAGGAAAGTGTTAGATAGTGGATTATTTTGGCCTCCTTTTTCGTGATTCCCATCTATTTTGTAAGTCATGTGATAAGCGTCGAGAGCAGGAGTATTTCTCGTAGGCATGAGATGCCCCAAAACCCTATATTGTTTTGTGAGATCTTTGATGTTTGGGGTATTGATTTTATGGGTCCATTTCCTGCTTCATATGGTTATACTTACATACTGTTGGCTGTTGATTATGTTTCGAAATGGGTTGAGGCGAAAGCCACCCGGACTAATGATTCTTCTGTGGTGGTGGACTTTGTTAGGTCTAACATTTTCTGCAGGTTTGGCATTCCTAGAGCTATTATCAGTGACTGTGGTTCCCATTTTTGTAATCGAAGCATGGGTGCCTTGTTACGCAAGTATGGAGTGCTACACAAGGTCTCCACACATACCACCCTCGGACCAATGGTCAAGTCGAAGTCTCAAATAGAGAGATTAAGCAAATCCTTCGTAAGACCGTCAACTCTACCCGGAAAGATTGGAGTAAGTGATTAGAGGATGCTTTGTGGGCATATCGCACCGCTCTACAAGACTCGATTGGGATGTCTCCTTATCAGATTGTCTTTGGTAAGGCATGTCATCTTCCGGTTGAGTTGGAACATCGAGCCTATTGGGCCATTAAGCGGGTAACATGAATTTGGCTCGACTCTAGGATGGAGAGAAAGCTACGCTTGCAAGAATTAGATGAGTTGAGATTGGATGCCTATGAGAGTTCACGGTTGTACAAGGAGAAGACTAAGGCATTCCATGATAAGCATATTCGAGGAAAGAATTTTCTCGTGGGCCGAAAGTTCTTCTATTTAACTCCCGTTTGAAGTTTATGCCGTAAGCTTCGATCTAGATGGGATGGCCCTTTTGAGATCACTAACATTTTTCCATTTGGTGCCGTTGAGCTATGTGATCCAACCACAGAAGTACCTTTAAGGTTAATGGGCATCGCCTCAAGCCATTTCATGAGGGATCCCCACAAAGAGCCCGAGGAAGCGACTCTCCTCATTGATGCCATCTATCCTCCATAAACCCTTGGGGAGGATTCTTCTTTCTCCCTCCATAAACCCTTGGGGAGTATTCTTCTTCCTTCTCCCTCTTTCTCTCTTATTTGTTTTCTTTTTTTTTCTACCTTGATTTTTGAAAAAAAAAGTCTCTCTTTCTATGATTGCTACATATTATGAACGTGGAATTAGACTTTGGTTTTAATGGATCATTCTGGTTGGTCTACAATTCTTGACTCTTCGATTACAAGTCTTGGTAGTTGATTTGATGTTGTTGATTGCCTAAGTTGGTATTGACCTTGTGAGGTTTTGGGCCTGCATGAATGGAATTCATCTTTTGCCATTCTTTCTTTCATGTGTGCATCTCTCATGATTTTTGTTCTCTAGAACTTGCTCCTTTTCTTTTTGAAACTACATTTTCACTTACGTGCATAAGTATGATGGAAGCTTGTTTTCTTTCTTTTATTTTCCTCACTTTGGCCAAATAGCTTTCCCTTGCATTATGATTCCCTTGCTAGCCCATTTGTGCCTTTTGACCCATTCTTTTCTAAGCCACATTACAAGCCTAAGCGTAAAACCATTTTATTCCGCACCTTGAAGATTTATTGAGCATTGGTTTCAACTTGTTTTGTGTTTAAGTGTGGGGGTTGCTCAGGAGTGCAACAGTTTAAGAGTGTGGGGGAGATATTTGATTTTGACATTGTAATTACGTATACAATGAAAGGAAAGAAAAAAATAAAATAAAAAAATAATAAAATAAAAATAAAAGAAAAAAAAAAGAAGAAAAAAAAAGAAAAAATAAAAGAAAAGAAAAGAAAATACATAGAAAGGAATGGATATATTAGTAGAATAAAAATTTCATACATAGAGAATGATTGTGTTAATCAGTGCTCTTCCTTTTGATTTCTTTGGTGCTTAGCCTCTCATTCCATACTATTTAGCTACCTTCACCCTAGCCCCGTTACAACCTTTAATTACAAGCTCTCTTGATTTGTGCATGTCTGTGTTGTGAGTAGTGGAGACGTAGAAGTTGAGCAAGCTTATGGTAGAACAATTTTCTTGAGTAGAATTTGAGCGATACACTTATTTACCTTAAACACTTGAGAGACTGATTGATTGAGCGCATCATTTGTGAGACCATCTTTTGTGATTAGCATCATTGATTGAGACTACCATGAATTGTAATTTGAGATGAAGGGATTTTGGTCTTGATTGATTGGTCTTTTGGAACTTTTTGTCCCTTGATTCACTTTTTGCATTATTAGCAATTATTAGTAAAGAATAGTTTTTCCTTTTAGTCTTTTTCTTTAGATTTTGCTCAGGAGTGCAAAAAGATAAGTGTGGGGAATTTGATAATTGAATATTTAATACACTTATTTTTATCTCTTGATCAATATTTAGGACTCTTTAGTTAATAAATAATGGCTTTTATGTGCATTTAGGCTTTGGGCCTTAGATTGTAATTTTAGCCATTTTTATCGATAAAATTCCAGTTTTGTATTGGTCGAGGATTGGGGGCTTCGGAGGCGTTTTCTTAAAGAAAAGTTTTAAATGCATTAAAAAACAAAAGAATATAAACAAGAAAAAAAAATATATCAAAAAAATATTTATGAAATCAAGTGGATACTAATGATGTAATAAGAGAGGCAATTATTTTATAAACCTGTCATTTAGAAAAGCAAGGCTAAGTACTGTTAGAAATAAATGCAGCTACATAAATTACAATGAAGGGTGGGCACTCAATAAGTTCAAGTACATATATTTTAATAAAAAAAAGTATATTACAATAAAAATAATTATAATGTTATCCTTCTAGGCCTTATTTTTTGGAATTTCATCATAATTGCCCTATTATCAAAGCCATCAAATACATTTTTTTCAATATAAGGCACTAAACAATCATTCAACCATTCATCCCCCATCCAATTACGAAGTCCAATCTTGATGTATTAAGAGTGTACACTTAATTTAAGAGTGAGCAATCATTCAAACATGTATTAATTCAAGGAAAGCAGATAAATAATGCTAATGCTAACTCGTTTAACTTGAATTTTTTTTAAAAAAAAAATTCTCAAATTCTAGGGGGCACTTGCCCCCCAATCCTAAACATGGGTCTGCCCTTGTCGATGATGACGAAGAGATGTGTGAGTAGAGCTGGGAATCAGGGTCAGCTCGGCCCTCCAGGGCCGGCCCATTAAGGGCCAAGGCCTAACAGGGCCGGCCCTCAAGGCACACCCGAAGTAAGAAAAACATCTGTTTTTTAAGCCCGGTTCCCTAGAGCGCCGCAGCCGCCCTCTAGGGCTTGGAAATTACTATTCCAAATTTTAACTATTTTTCCTTTACTTTTTTTAAAGAAATATAATTAGTAAATTACAACACGAATCATCCAACAAATAACCACAGTCACTAATTTATAATCAAAAGCAAACTATGTTCATAAATAACTTACATAAAACATAAGAAGCATACCACTAAACGACATTAGTACGATTACTATTATTATAACAAATAATTTAATTTGTTAAACATAAGAGTAATTTTATTTGCAACAAATAATAAACCAAATCATAAAATTAGAGTATATTTATTATGTATTTGTAGTTAAATAGATAAATAACTCTATAACAAATATAAAATATATATAAATTAATAAATTAAAAAGGGACAAAAAGAAAAAGCTACAGTGAAAAGGGCGTGTAGGGCCGGCCCGAGGCCCTTCAAGGCTGACCCGTTTAAGCTCGAGGTTCTCCAGGGCCGGCCCTACAGGGCCAATTTCAAATATCCATTTAAGTCTGGCCCTTGACGGATCAGGGCTTAAGCGGGCTAGCTCGATGTACTCGGCCCGATTTCCGGCTCTATGTGTGAGTAGAAAAGATAATAAAACGTTTATCTATATTAAATATCTTTACAATTAACACACCAAACGCAACTTTATAAAAGTTTAGATTAACTTATTTTAAATGATTTTATATTGTATGGAGTAAATATTTTTTAAAAAAAATTATGACTCATCCTTGAATGCACTGGCTGGCGCAAACTCTATTTTTGGTACTCCTATATTCTTGTTTTAAAAAAATTATTATATAATGTCATAAAAATAATATATTAATTTATTCATATTAAAAAAAGAGCACATCAAATTACCAGGTAAATACTGATTTTTTTTTTTGGTAACTGGAGATTCATTTGAAGCGATACAGATGAGTGGGGTGTGTCTAGTCATTATTACGAGAAACTATTTAAATACTCTTGACTTCTTTAGGTATTTTTTTAATTATTTTCCCCAACGAGATACCATGTTATTTGTACTTTACTAGTAATCTGATGATGGAATGTAATAAAATTATAATAGAATTAAAATTTTATCACTAGAAATATGTATAACTTTATGTGGATCTTCATAACATGTTTGCTAATCAAAATTTAATGATAAGGCACAAGGAGTGTACTTGATAGTAAAGTCTAATGTCTTTTTAGATGTTGAGAATAAATGATAGATTTTTTAACTAAATTGTCATAGGTATATATGTCGGGGTTTAATCTCCAATCACTTTCTTCTTTCTTCAATGAAACGAATACTTATCATTCATGCCAACGCCAACTTGGTGAAAACAACCTCATTTAAATGACTAGGGTCTTTATTGCTTAGATTATGTTATACTCCTATAATTTTAAATATAAAACATAGTTTGTAGTGCAAACCGGAGGTAGTATGGTCCATGATATGAAAAATATTAATTTGGCTTGAATATTGGAGTAACGCATACATTAGTGTATATTATTTAGCATGGTTTTGTAACAATTTGTTAGTGTATTAAAGAATAATTTTAAAATTAATAAATTATTAATTGAGGTGATAAGTTTTAGCATAGGTGCCTCCTTTAATATTCGAACTTGAGACTCAAAAGGATTTACTAGACTTGATATCATTAGACTAACTTTGTCTTGGTAAAACTGAATTATTTTAAGGGTTAAGGTGCAAATTGGTTGACGAAGTGTTACGCAAAGAGCACTTGACACAAAAATATTTTAGAGGGACAAAAAATACAAATGAACAATTAAAAATGGGGAAAAAAACCAATATAATAAAGGTGCAAATTGGTCAATGAAGTATTACTTCCGTCGTCGGCAACTCTCACCATCATTGCAGCGACTTTCCTTATTTCTCCTCTCCATCGTTGTAACACCCCAACTTTTCACAAGCAGTATAAATTTTTTTTTTTAAAACATCATTTCAAAATGATCAGAGTAGTGCACCGGAGCTATTAAGTAATTGATATATATATTAAAATACCCATGGTAGTATGTCTTGCTGTTTAAACAGCGATACAAAAGTGTTTCAAAAGAAATGACAGAAAGGAGTCTTCGATGGGACTCCTACGCGTCCGCTTGTCCTTCTTCTCGATTCTCGGTCCACACGATCACCGAAGCTAAGTTAAGAGCCGAGGTCCATGCATCGAACCCGAGGTAACGGTTAACCTCATGATTACATACATCATATATGTACAACGTGACAATCTTAGACCTTTGGCAACATTTACTATGGTCGACATAGGGTATACATATTCGAATATGTATGCCAATGACAATATCTGATCGGATGACAGAGACAATCATACGCTGATCGGATGATAGACAATAGTACAGTCGGATGTACGGAGAATAGTATCAATGGATGTACAGACAATAGTACAATCAAAGTACAGGGCATAAACAGAGACAATAGGCATGATAGAACAGCTACATAACAATACAACCTGAGTACGTGCATGACAGCAATAGGCATGAGAACAACAAGACAATCACAGATGTGACAATATACACATATGCATACAATAAACATCGTGAGTAAAGGTTACCAAAGACGCAAACGCACCTTCGTTGACGTATTCTCCGCACGCTTTTACGAAAAGCTGGTCGCTTTGATGTAAAAACAAATAAACGCCCCGCTTGACAAAGATAACGACAAACAAATCAGAGTTTCTGACGTCCTATAAGAGTAATATCACTTTTATTAGTGATTTGGTACTATATCTGGCATTTTGGGTAAAAATTACCATTTTGCCCCTATACCCCTAATTGGCCCTATTATATGATATCTAATCATACTTTGAAAAATAAAGGCTACTCTAGCATTACTACTCTAACTATTGAAAGAACTACGAAGACTTCACTTTCGGGGACTTAATCCCTACTATGTTTTTACCTCTTCAGGCATATTTTTCAATGCAATGAGGCCTAAAACAATAGTAGGAATCTCACTCCCTACTTACTAAAACTATCTAACAATTCCTACTAACTACGAACTAAAAGCTAAAGCACCGAAAGACTTACCCGTTGAAGACTTCGAACTTTCCCCGAGCTTCTCTCTCTTGTTTCTCCCTCTAGATTTCGGCTAAAGGAAGAGGATTTTGGTGTGAAGAAAATGTGAAGAGCTCTTGGCTATTTATAGAGAATTTTAGGGACAAGTTTGGAATAATCAAAGTTGTTTTCACTTTTATGTCCAACTTTTCCAAAAGATTTTTGCCCTTCATTTTCCCTTCTTGGCGACCTCCAAGGGTGATATGGCAGCCTCCCATTGGTCCAAAATGGTGACTTGGCTTGCTTTATGCCTAGAAGTGTTTTCCCGATCGGTACCGTTCGCGTGATTTCGGGAAATCTCAAAATCTGGATTTACAACTCGAAGACATGTTCTAACTTAGTAGAAATGTCCAAGTTAACCTAAATTTTGATTCCATATAGGCCTCAACAGTCGGTTGAAGTTTTCTCAAAAAAATGAAACGTGTCAGTGTCGAAACTTGTTTTTGGAAACATCAATCTCTTGAAAAAATTCACTGATTCCAAATATGTCTAAATAAATTTAAACTCATTCCTAGATATTGAGTTAGAATTTATTTTCTTCATTTCCAAAAACATGCCTATATGCATTTTTCCTATTTTGTTTTATTAGGAAAATGCACAAACTACCCTCAATTAACTTCCGGAAGAGTTTAACGGAAGATAAAACCCACGATCAATATTCTACCTTGACTTTGGAATTCCCATTCCTAGATCTCTAGATAGGATCCGTTTCCTAATTTTTAAATTACTATTCACTATTTTTACTTTAATTAATTATAATATTATAATAATGGCAAGTTGCACATATTTAATTTTGTTCTTATTTTCATTTTTTTCTTCTTTTCTTGGGTCCAATATTTCGGTCAAATCTGGTCCTTTTATTTTAATTTTCGTTTTAATTTTATTTATTTTATATAAAATAATTATTTAATAATTATTTTATATAATTTTTCACAAAACTTTCCTATTGGTCCATTCTTGTATCTAGGCTTTAAAAATACCTAAACTCATCCATTTTTCTCAAAAATTTCCAATTAATTAGCAAATATATTTTTACTAATTTTAAGCCAAAAACCACTAATTTTAGGGTTTTACATAATTATCTCTGAATTTCCTTTGCTTATGCTTAAGTAATTAGCCAATAATTTCCTAATTACTTTCTTATCAATAGTTGATAATTTTCTTACTTAGGATGCCTCATTATCTCATAACTTTTGTATTGACATTTTTGCTTTATGCCTCACGC
>JAMWYP010000896.1:0-20656 GCA_025563575.1 Acacia pycnantha | reverse complement strand
AAATGCAATCCCACCAAACATCGGACCATATCGATATCCCTTTGCTCGAAATATGAAATAGAAAAGCAAGTGGTCGCTCTATTAGAAAAAGGGTTCATACAAATCGGTGTCGGTCCTTTTGCAAGCCCTGGTTCTTTTAGTTCCAAAGAAGGATTCTACTTGGAGACTTTGTATCGATTATAGAGAACTCAACAGTCGACTATTCCGGATAAGTACCCTATTCCAACAATTGATGAATTGATTGATGAACTCTATGGAGCCAAATTTTTCTCTAAAATAGACCTTCGCTCGAGTTACCATCAAATCGGGTTATACCTTCGATATACCTAAAACCGCTTTTCGAACCCATTCGGTCATTATGAGTTTGTTGTTATGCCCTTTGGTCTTACAAACGCCCGACCACATTTCAAGCCACTATGAACGATCTATTTCGCCCTATCTGAGAAAATTTGTCCTGGTTTTCTTTGATGACATTCTGGTGTACAGTAAAGATTTCGAATATCATATGAGGCATTTGGGAACCATTTTCCAGAACTTGCAGCAAAATAATTTCTTCATCAACCCCAAAAAATGTGATTTTCTTCAAATGGAAGTTTCATTTTTAGGACACATTATTTCTGCCCAGGGTGTTGCTGTTGACAATACAAAGGTAGTTGCTGTCAATGACTGGCCACTCCCTAACAATCTTACAGAATTACGTGGTTTTTTAGGACTTACAGGATACTATAGAAGGTTTGTCTACCATTATGGGCAGATTGCACGCCCTCTGGTTAACATGACCAAAAAAGGGGCATTTCAATGGGATCCTACTTCTTTGGCTGCATTTGAAGCCCTCAAATTGGCACTCACCCAAGTACCTGTCCTACATCTGCCAGATTTCTCCAAGGTCTTTATTGTTGAATGTGATGCTTCCTCAACAGAATACGAGCAATTTTGCAAATAGGATGGGCACCCCATTGCTTACTACAACAAGGGTTTATCTGTTTTCCATCAACGAAATCGGTTTATGATAGGAGTTATTTGCCTTGGCTATGGCCTTAGAGAAATGGAGGCATTATCGATCGAGCGCAAGTTTGTGGTCCTTATCGATCATTTCGGTTTAAAATACCTCTTGGAGCAAAGGATTACAACACCATCACAAAGAACGACTTATTCTTAAACTTCTTCCTTTTGACTTTACTATCACCTATAAGCGGGTGTGCATAATCAAGGTGCCGATGCCTTGTCCCGTTGCCCACATTCGTGTGAATTCTTCACCTTGTAATCCCTCACGCATCTGATTTTACCGACCTCCCTATACGCTTACAAGAAGACCGGTTCACAAATCGAGATAATTCGGTCCCTCCAAGCACCCCCCGCCGCACTCCATTATTCATTGGTATGTGGGAGATTGTACTACAAAAATAAACTTGTTATACCAAAGAAATCCCACCTTACTCATCTACTTATCTCTAATCCCATACATCTCTATTGGGGGCCATGGTGGAGTCCTAAAGACCTTAAAAAGGTTACAACCAGTATTATTTTTGGCGCAATATGAAAGATGAGGTCAAGGACTTTATTCGAATTGTACGATCTCGCCAACGCAGCAAGCACATGACGCAGCCTTCTCGCAGATCATTACGCCCTTGCCTATTCCCCAACATATTTGGGAAGATTTGTCACTTGATTTTATCACCGCTTACCAAAATCAAGTAGCATTGAGGTGATTTTAGTTGTGGTTGATCGTTTGAAGAAATACGCACATTTTATAGGCCTTTCTCACCCTTTTACAAAGAAAAACAGCTTGCTACTATTTTCGAAAGAGGTGATCCGCCTCCATGGAATACCTAAATCGCTCATTTCGACCGGACCCTATTTTTCTAAGCTCATTTTGGAGGGAACTATTTAAGCTTTCGCACCAAACTCAAAATGAGTACTTCTTACCACCCACAAACAGATGGCCAAACCGAAGTGGTGAATAGATGCCTAGAGACTTACCTTGTGCTTTTGTCAAGACCATCAAAAACGTTGGTATAATTATCTGCATTGGTGAGTTCTCCTACAATACGGGCTTCCATACTTCAACAGTGGTACACACCTTTTAAAGTTGTCTACGGCAAGGATCCACCTACCCTAGTACCTTATGTCCAGGATCTACTCCTATTGCCGAATTGGAGGAATTTTTCCAAGACAGGATGCTATTTTAAAGCCGATCAAGTCCAACCTCTTAGAGGCTCGTAATCACATGAAGGACAAGGTCGACTCTCATATAAGACGGCTAGAATTTCTTCCGGTGACTTGGTATTTTTGAAAGTTCAACCTTATCGTCGACTTCACTTGCCGCCCAGCGCTTCACCAAGCTCTCTCGCACGATATTATGGTCCATTCCCATCATCCGACGCATTGGAGCCGTCGCCTATGAACTCCAACTACCCGCTAGTTCGAAGGTTCACCCCGTATTCCATGTATCATTACTCAAACCGCCCATGGTCAGAAAATCGATTTCCAGCACCCCTCTTCTGGTCAATGAACACTGGGAATTTAATCTGGAACCAGAGAGGGTCCTATCATCTCGTCTCACCCCAACAGCTGACCGCTCAACCCTTGAATTGTTAATCCAATGGAAGAATAGGCCAACCGAGGAATCCAGACTAGAGTACAGATACTGGCTCTAGAGTCTCTTTTCTCTATTACCCTTCCTTAAATCTTATCACGTAATTCGTCTTTGAAGCTTGTTGACAATAGAGTACAAAGCCCTTGTTTATATAATACTATCACTTGGGCTCTACCTACCTAAGTCATCCCTTAAGCCCCTTCCTCTCCAACATGGGAAATTAGTACTAAATTGCTAATTCTTTAATGCACAACCTCTGTCACAAAAAACGACTACAATCAGCCTCATTAGATCATAATATTTACATTCTTCTCAAGAATAGTAACAAAAATTGAGGCCTACAATTTACAGGAAGTAATAGTCATGTGGGACATGTGCTGCCTTGTTAGAAGAAGTCGTCAAATCAGCACAAAAGTAACTTGATGGCACAAAAATCAATTGAATAGCTCTTCAATATGTTTGGCACGTAGCTAAATTGAGTCTAATCTAAATGACATAAATTGAAGTGCAATAGTATTGCGATATGCAAACTTTCATATTCAGCATGAAACTAAAAGAAAAAGGATAGGAAGATTTGCATCAAGCTAACAAACGACACTTACATGCATAGTATGTGTTTTACCGCTACCCGCAAACTACTTGGCACTTAAATCTTAGGATTATTCTACACTTGAATGAATGAAACATAAGAGCAATATAGTCTGAATTATCACTAAATACTTTTAAAAGCAAGGAAAAAAGTTGAATTGAAACATTCACTTCCCTAATTGACATAATAACTGCATAACAAAATCTAATAGAAAATATAGAAAGTGTGGGTTCAACAGCAGATAGAACTGAAATTCTTAGCAATATAGCATCAATACTAAATTACCCAAAGCATACAAGACAAGGAGTATAAAACTTGCATTCATGATCTCCATTTGAATTTAGTATATTACATATAAAGAAAAATGCCGCAATGCTCTCTTGTATATAAAATCAACCCACCCAAAGAAGCAAAATCTAACTCTTATTACACAGGGAAAAGGGAAAAACTGTTGAAGAACACCTGCCACATAGAGAGTACCTCTTCGGATTGAGAATCTGTTATGAATTTGATTAACAATGGTCAAGCTGAACTGAGCATACTACGCCCATCTCGCAATGTTGATGAATCCGAAAAATCCAGATACATAGACAAATGATCAACATTGTTCCCTTTTGGGAACATAAGTACCCGCATATTCATTGCAATTTAATGGCAATCAGAACCAACAGTCAAGACCAGCATAATTTAGCATTCATACACTCTAGGAGCGATATTAACAATTAATAAACGGTGGCACATAGCAATTCACCAAAAAAACAATATTGGAAGATACAAATCCACATAGCAACCCGCTGACATCCAATAATACTGTGCATTTACCTTCCATAGGTTGAGGACCTTGCGGAGTGTCGAAGTCGATAACGAGCATCTTGTGGTCCTCCTGCCGCTGTAGAAAACAAAGTCAAATTAGGAAACAGGATCCAGTGACCCAAAACGCTAGTAACTAAGCAATACATTGGAGAGAAAGGTAGTAATTATGGTCGATTTCAAAGCATAAAAAGCAACACGAACAGAAAAACCGCTTCGATTATCGATTGCTCAAGAATTGAAGTAAAAGCTAGCAAAAAATGGCCAAGAACGTAGATAAAGGGAATTCGTGATCACCGGCACCACCAAACAACCCAATCTTTCCTCCGACCTTCGGTATGGAGCAAGTAGATCGACAACCTAAATAGGATGCACACAGCATATCAGGAAAGGGCCGATGGTTCGCAACGCCGAAGTAGGGGACAGAAGAGCGGCGGAGGACTAGATGAGGTCGATGGCAACTGTTGGGGAACGGACTCGCGGCGGCCTGAGGGAGAAGAAGCGCATGATCGACGGTGGATCTGAGGCGTACCGAGGGAGAGAGAGGGGCCGACTGAGGGAGAGAAGGTGGTGGACTTGAAGAAGATCTGAAGCGTACCAGGGAGAGAAAGTGGCGGACTAGGGTTAAGAAATCAGATTTTGCGGCGAAACAAAATATCTCTCGCAAAATTAGATCATTTTGCGAGGAAACATAGGTTTCCCTCGCAAAATCGAACATAGGTTTCCCTCGCGGAACATATGTTTCCCTCGCAAAATTAGATTCCCCCGCAAAATTTTTGGATTTGTGAGGGATTTTTAGTTCCGTCGCAAATATACAAATATTTGTGAGGGAAAAATTTCCCTCGCAAATTCCATCGCAATTTTCATATTTTTCTAGTAGTGTTATTTTTTGGAATTCCATCATAATTGTCTTATTATCAATATTATCAAATACATACTTTTCAATATAAGGCATTAAACAATCATTCAACCATTCATCCCCCATCTGATTACGAAGTGCAATCTCGATGTATTAAGGGTGAACAATTATTCAAACATGTATTAATTCAAGGAAAGTAGACAAATAATGCTAATGGAAATTTAAAATCTTTATATTCAAGTTATTAATTCAAACTCGTTTAACTTAAATTTTTTTTTTTAAAAAAAATATCTCAAATTCAAGGGGGGCAAGTACAACGTGGGTCCGCCATTGTATGCAGCCAATTTCAGTGCTCATCGCAATGTTGTGATGAGCATTAAGAGTCTTGAGAACCACTAACATTTAATTTTAATGGTTGGGATTTATTTTTTGGGTTAAGGAGCGAAAATACACATGAGCTTTACCCCCAGGAGCGCCCAGTACCACGAGCTTTTTTCTGGAGCAAAAATACACATGAACTCTTAAAATGGGTGCAAAAATACCATCACAGTTAGATTCCTTTTAAGAGTTCATGTGTATTTTTGCTCCCAAAAGCATATGGTGTTTGGCGCTCCGAGGTAAAGCTCATGTGTATTTTCGCTCCTTAACCCTTATTTCTTTGTTACTTTTAATTTTCTAAAAGAAAGTGGTCCTCCAGTCTAATATAAGACATATTATTTATCTAATTTAATTTAATTAGATAAAGGAAGTTGGTCAAGTTAGTTAATATGACATGTATTTTCTAAAACACCCTAGTCATATTTATTAATTCTCTATTCTCCTTGATTATTGTTGAAAGGTATTAATAAGGGTAAATTAGAAAAAATTTTGATAAATATAAAAACTTTATTTTATATTTAAAACACAGAGAGTATTATAATGTATACAAAATCTAAAATAAAGGCAATTTTTTTAAATGTCAATTTTTCAAAAAAATAAGATTTTTTATTTAAAAATATTTACTTAAAAATTTTAAATCTCTAGTCTGTTCAAATTTTATTTCAATCTGTGTATATCTCATCTCACTGTAGTGAAGAGCAATCAGTGCTTTATCATTGCTATCAGCACTGAAAGTGGTCCCCCTGTTATGATGTCGGTACTAATTATATCGAGAAACAAAATCTGAAATGGGACAAGTGCATCTTTTCCAAGACATAAGAAGGTCGGTGATGGGTGTCAGGGAGGAGAAGGTAGTTAAGAAAACATCAAGGGCGACCTTATGTGGGAAGAGGTCGTGGGAGAGGGCTAAGTGCCTAAGTTCAAGCTGCCATAGCTATGTCTGACGACAACCACTTTGTGTTGGCAAGGAAGGAGGAAAACAACTTCACTAGAGGCTGAGAGTAATCGAACAGGGAGCGCAGATCTTGGATTTTGGAGGGGAAGATGCCAGAGGCCACCAGGTCCAGCACCGAGACGTGGTGGCCGGCCGACTGGAGACATGGCTTGAGCTTATACCAACACCAAGCGCAGTGGCAAGATCCATGCACTAGTACGTAGTGCGTTTTGGCCTCTGTTTCTGATGCCACTAATTTCTGCTCTTCTCATGCTTCTTCCCTTGATGCATCTATATAATGCAAAATAAATAAATAAGATCACACCAAGTCATCATCAGGAGTCAAGCAGTCTCCAAGTATCCCCTCCCCCCGCCCCCAAAGATTTAACTTTTTTAAAGGGAAATTAAAAAAATTATTTAATCATATTATATGTTATATATAATTAAATTATATATCAATTTATAAGTGAAATAAATTAGTTTGGATTAAAAAAATATAATTATAAATACTTTAAAGTAATTTAATTAGTTTCATTAATCTTTCCAAAAATCATCTCGAATTTTATATTTAGGACCGAATATAATATTAAGCGTGCAATTGATATAGATGTGTTAGGTGTGATATTAATATTGGGCATGATATATACTTAAATCAAACCACAATGAGCCTGTTCGGGGAAGGCGTTAACGCCTTAAAAGCTCGATACAGTTGAAAAAAAACTTGGTGGGGGAGAAAATGTCATTTTGGAGTGTTTGGGTTGGCGGTGTGTTCCACTAGGATTATCGAAAAAAACGACTTCTGAGGAAAAACTGAGAATTGGAGCGTTAGAGCATTGGAGTGTGAAAGAGAGAGAAAACCTATAGGAGTGAGACAACAATAGAGGAATGGGGTGAGTCAATGGTGAAGGTGGTGGTGTGGTTACCAGAGCTCTCCGCCTCACTGTCTCGGGCTTCTGTAAAGTCGCAGCTTGGAGGTTAATGAAAGTAATGTTGGTGAAAAGAGAAACCGGCGGTGAAGAAGAAGATGGTAACAAAGGTGAGTAACGATGGTCCTCTCAGTTGTGGTGCTCTCTCTGTGAAGTTCTCGTCGCTGTATCTCTGAATCTCACTACTGCTCTATTTCTGGTGGTGGAGGAAGGTTGCTCGCCAGCGACTATGGTGGAAGAGGAAGTTGCCGGCGAGAGGGATGAAGGGCGAAGTGGAGTGTATGAAGGTGCTTTGCTATTCTTTCACGGCCACCTCTCCTCGGTTCCTTGAACGAATTTTTTGTGTGATCTATCAACATGTTCCTTGATCTATGGATAGATTTATCAACATGTTCTCTGAAAATCACAAAATGTCTAATGCGGATATATTTTTCATCCACACGCCACTTTAGCTGTATGAGTTTCACGGGGCTATTTCTCAGGCGTACTCTCTCTAGCCGACGCCATGACGGTTCAATTTTAATGGATTGGAGGCAACAACGGCATTGAGAATGCTAGTCTGGGCAAGGTCTCCGATTTCTAACAGGAGGATATGTCGGCAGTCATCGATGACATTTTTAGCAAGGCGTATGGTGATATATCCACATTGGACATGTTGCGATTTTAAGGTATAGTGTTATTACAGGGGCGAACAGATGGATAGGGATGGTGATATTAATTCTTCCCAACTAAGACTTGCAACTAGTCACCATGTTTTTTTCCTATACAGTTGCTTTGAAAGCCACGTTATTTTCAATCAGCAAAAAAAGTCAAACTAAGGGTCAAATGGTGTTTTTTCACTTAAAAAAAGTACTTAGTGTTGGGCGTTCTTTTGACCAAATCACATTTGTATTTTTGCATTTTTGAAAGCCACGTTATTATCCAGTCAGCAAAAAAAGTCAACCTTAACAGTTAAATGATATTTTTGCACATAATTTGTAACCACGTAGTCATTTTTACACATCAAAAAAGTATTTACTACTTGACGCTCCTCTAACCAAAACACATTTGCATCTTTTACACCTTAACCCTAAGGTTTTGTTTGGGAGTTCCATTTAGGAGGGAAAGGAAAGGGAAGGGAGGGTTTTGATAGTCTCTTCCCTTGTTTGCAAGTTTTAAAAATAGAAGGGGAGGGAATCAAGGATTTTTACAAATCCTCCAAAACCCTCCTTCTTCTATAAAATAAAGTTCCCCCAATATGGGGGGTTTTAAGAAGGGAAATAGATTAATTACTTTGTTACCCTTATTCACCACCACCACCGCCACACCACTGCCACTGCCACTGCCACCGCCGCCACATAAATAATTTTTTTAATATAAAAATTACATAAATAATTTTTTTAGAAAATTTAAATTTAAATTTATTTGAAAAGTATAATAATTATATTAATTATTAAAGAAAAGGACAAAATGGTAAAAATAACTCATTAATCCTCCATCTTCCTCCTTACTATTTTTTAACTCCCAAACAAGGGGAGGAAATATCATTCATTTCCCTTCCATCCCCTCCCCTCCATTCTCCTCGCATTCCTTTCCTTCCCCTTCCTTCCAAACTCCCAAACAAAGCCTAAGGCTTTGTTTGGGAGTTCCATTTTAGAGGGAAAGGAAAGGAAAGGGAGGGTTTTGGTAGTCTCTTCCCTTGCTTGCAAGTTTTAAAAATAAGAGGGGAGGGAATCAAAGATTTTCACAAATCCCCCAAAATCCTCCTTCTTCTAAAAAATAAAGTTCCCCCAATATGGGGGGTTTTAAGAGGGGAAATAGATTAATTACTTTGTTACCCTTATTCACTACCACCACCCCGCCACCCTCACCGCCGCCACCACCACCACCGCCACCACCGCCGCCGCCGCCGCCTCCACCACTGTCGCCACCGCCACCCTACCACCACCACACCACCCGCCGCCGCCGCCACCACCATCACCACCACCGCCACCACCACCACCACCCCACCCCACCGCCGCCACCACATAAATAATTTTCTGAATATAAAAATTACATAAATAATTTTCTTAGAAAATTTAAATTTAAACTTATTTTTAAAGTATATTAATTATTAAAGAAAATGACAAAATGGTAAAAATAACTCACTAATCCTCCATCTTCCTCCCTTACTATTTTTTTAACTCCCAAACAAGGGGAGGAAAAATCCTCCATTTCCCTTCCATCCCCTCCCCTCCATTCTCCTTGCATTCCTTTCCTTCCCCTTCCATCCAAACTCCCAAACAAGGTTTTACCAAGATTCGGAATGTATCTGTGGAATAATATTCAATACTGATCGAATATGATTCCCGAAGGTGTAGACGCATAGTTCCTTCAAATCATGTCATATGTCATTGCGCACCAACCATGCTTGAAATTCGTGGTGACTCCTGAATCTCCTTTGAACTCGTGAAATCCGTGAGGTCCACTAAGTACATATGTGGGAGTGGCTACCGTCTCTGCAGAGACGGCCCACCGCCTTTTTTACATTGAATTTACACCGCATGCGGTAACTTTTTCAATGTAAAAGGGCGATGGGACCGTCCTCTCGCAGAGGACTCGTAGCCACTCCCGTACATATGTCGCACCAACTGATAAGTGAGTGTTGGTAAATCTAAAATAATGATTTTAGAACTTTTTTTTTTTATAAATCGAAATAAAACTTATTCCTTATGTTTATTTTATAATTAAATGTTAGAACTATTTTTTAAAAATTAATCGAAACACCCACTTAATGAGAAGGAAACTATTCATTACTAATCGGGAAAACGAAACAAGTATGCATGATCCACCTTTAGAGTATTTTTAGTTTGAGAGGAGAAGATCATAGGGGAGGGAGGCGACCAAATTGATTGATCAAATTGCTCACGGAAAAAAGGTGGATAAGGATATTTAATTATTATACAACCACCTACAATTGACACAATAAGCACAAGTATCCAACCAATGAAAGAGAAAAAGCCATAAAAAATAGAACTGACAAGACAAGAAACAGTAATTTTTCATTTTTGGGAAAATGACAGTCAAGTCCTAGGGACCATAAAAAATTATAAAAAAGTCCCAACAAAAATTCATATATAAAAAAAGTCTCTAGGGACTTTTTTTATATTATTTGTATTGAAACAAAATCTAGGTTTTTAAATTTTATTGTAAATATAGCACTTCCTGTTGTGAATATGGCTTTTTTTGTTGTAAAATACAAGGTTTAAAATTTTGTTGTGAATATAGCACTTCCTGTTATAAATCTAGCATTTTTCTGTTGTAAATGACATATGTAGATTTAGGGACTTGAGTTTAAAATAAAATTTAGGTGTTTAAATTTTGTTATGAATATAACACTTCCTGTTGTAAATGACCATATTTTCAAATTTTGCTATAAATATAGACTTTCTTGTAAATATAACATTTCCTATTGTTAATAGAAGGGACTTTTTTTATATGTGAATCTCTGTTGAGACTTTTTTATAATTTTTTATGGTCCTTGGGACCTGGCTGTCATTTTCCCATTTTTCTTACCTCTTTAATTCCAATGGGTTCTTCTGTCTTGCGCTATTTGAGTGTCATGCTACCATTGAAGATTCGTACAAGAAGGAGCTGATCGGTAAGCACTAACAAATTTTTGTCTCATGGGTAATTTGGTCGGGAAAGATAAAATTTTTCTTTCCTTCCCCTCTTTTTCTTTTAAACCAAACAAACTTTTAGGCTATTTAAAGGTGGGTATTCAAAAGAATTAAGGAAAATTACACTTAGATTCCAAGTAAGGAAAAATGCGATAAAATAGTCTATTGAAATCTCAAAATTACGATGAAGCCCGTAAAACTTTTTTGTAATATTTTTCATATGTGAAAAGATAAAAATGGCCCCATGGAGGCTCATGAACTTAATTATCAACACAGACACATGGACTTGTCAAAATATGCTCATAGACTTGTTAAAACAGGCTCATAGACTTGTCAATACAGGCGCATGGGCGTATTTGTGTCTTTTCACATATGAAAAATATTGCAAAAAAGTTTTACGGAACTTCACTGCAATTTTAAGATTTCAAATAACCATTTTATCATATTTTCTCTTACTCAAGACCTAGGTGCAATTTTCCTAAAAACTTAAAAGTCATCATTTTCTTGGATATGAACTAACTTAGTCAGCCTCGTTATTTTTCTCTCTAATCTCTATGCAAAAAATTAATTAAAAGAAACTTTTCAGTATCTGCACATAAGCTTTCGGTAGCTAGAGTCTATAATCTTTTAAAAGGGACGATATATAGTAATGGCTGTCCCTTGTAATTGTTGTGATAGCACCAGCATGATTGTTTGTAATTCTTGACCTGCTCATAGAAATATTACGTATCTGCTTTATCGAAATTCACAAGGCCACTATTAGCCAAAAGTTTGTGATCTTTGAATGTTTTTATCTTCTTTTTTGAACACTTGAATGTTTTTATCTTCAATCCCCGTCTCCGTCTCTGCCTCGATCTGAAATCTTATTTACAAGTTCCTGTACATATGCTCAGATATGCACAGATCTATGAAGACCCTACACACACACCAACATTTTCAGTATCGCTTTCATATCAAAACGTAATAAACCTAAATCAATATTCTCATGTTTATATATAAATCCTCCCAGCAATCCTCCTTCTCCCCTAAAATATACAGGTAATATATATATATATATATATATATATATATATATATATATATATATATATATATATATATAAAGGAAAGTCAAACATCTTATGAATTATGAAAGCTACCTCACTCTTCATATATAAGAAATAAGATAGAAAGTATGGTTGCTTACTTGTTGGCAAAGAAAAAGATAATTAGCACATAATATGATTATGGTGTATATATGTATATATATTGTAAATATATATGATGTTTCAGTGTGTATGTATATAATATGGGACGAAGATGAAAAAATCTAAGCAATTATACGCAAAGAAATAATAATATTGAAAGCTCGGTCTACGTAACTTCACATGGTGGATTTTAATGCAATATAATAAAAGCAACTATTTCAGTTCATTAAAAGCATAGTTAGACTCCTTTATGTTATGGACCGCGGCCAGGGAGAGATTTTAAAAGACATGATATAACTTATATATATAGAGGGAGGGAGGGAGGGATATATATGTAGCATGGTAGCCTAGAACTTGAAGCTTTGAAATTAAAGTGTGTCGTCTTGAGCAGGGAAGATGACAAATTAATATACTATTATTGTAAACTTGTAATTTTGAAATCTAATCATGCGTCCTTAATCTATTGAAGGCCTTAATATCTTATTATAGACTAATAATTGCTTGTTTGAATTGGTAGTAGAAACTGTTTTTCTAACCTATTTTATGGTGTACAAAATAAGTATATGAAAGAAGTTTAATTTTGTCTCGACCTGTGTGAACGTACTTCTAATGCTAACTCAAATGCGCACTAACAATTATAGAAACGCATCGTATATAATATGGGTATTATGTGCTCCATCGACCCAGACATAAACAAAGGGATATTCACAATATGAGGCCAAACAAAAAAAAACAAGGAGATTGAAAACATCATTTCCCAAAACACGAGATTACATATAGAAGATAAGTGTTGGGTTTTGTTCTTTGTGAGAAAGAATATGCTTTCAAAGTTGCGTTGCCAAATTTAAAGCTCATTGTGTCTCACTTGTTTAAGTGGAGATGGGGCTTATTAGGTTTTTGTTTGAGGCCAAAGATTGGAGATGTCAAAGAGACTCGTTAGAGAGGGTGGGGAGGTTGGAGAGGTGAGAGAGGTCGGCTTATAGAGCCATATGAGAGAAAATAAGAGAGAAAGCAAAAAACACAACTTCACAAGTTAGTCTCTATAAATCGGTGTTTTCTCACTCGTTAACCATTGGATCGGGTTGAAATTGAGATTGTTGTTTGGAGGCTTGGTGTGAGAGAAATTGTATTTGCAGTTAGGGACATTTTTTTGTTATTTTCAGCTTCTTTATTCTCTATTAGTTGTTTGACTGTGGTGTTGCATGTGTTTGTACATGTTATTAAAACTCTCTTATACCCTATTTTGGGTCATAATGGATCACATTTTCTTTGGTCTAGACACGATCTGTGGTTTTTACCTTTGAATTGATGGGTTTTCCACATTCATAATTCTGGTGTCTCTTGTGTTATTTGATTTCTATCATATATTTATTTATTTGTCTCCTCATAAACTCTTACAAGTGATAGAAAGGTTTCATATCCACCCTTTCTAACAAGGAGTATTAAGACATAAGAGGGTTTGATTCATATATATTGCAGAGAGAACATAGCAACTAGTAAGGTATAAATATTAAAAAACTTGTTTTATTAAACTGCAAGTTGAAGTAATTAAACACTAGTGTATATAGTAATATTAGGAGGATTAGATCCCCTTTCATTTTTCTTCTCTTCTCTTTATCTCATCTCCATTTTTAGATTACTAAAAAAGGAAAAAATGGGTGGTAAAACTTAGAAAGGACTATCACGTACAGTATTTTTTTTAATAGTTGTCATGTATTATCATTACTTGATAGTATTTCTTTAATAACAGTTAAGTACAACAAAAATATATAGTTGACAATTTTTCCTATAACCATCAAATAATGTGAGAATATTTTATAGTTGTCCTATTATAACCGTCACGTATTGTTACAAAATTTTTTCTTAAAAAACTATTGTACTGGGGGGAAAAGGGGATTTTCAGAGGGAGTACGTATATGCATGTTGAAAAACAATTATGAAGGTTGTGATGATGATGATGAGCATTAGTTCTGAGAATGGTAGAAGCATCCTTGTGTGTGATTTTGAAGCAGTGCTAATGATGCAAGTGATCAATAATATATAGCTTAAACTAACTATAAGTGTATATTATAGTTGTTAATCACTTGTACCATTTGCAAATCAAGATATGAAGAAGGACGAGCTCAGTGGTAGAACCAGAAATTTTTTTTAGCCTGGGCCAAAAAATAAATATATTAAACTATTTTCTTTAGTTCTTATTATAAAGCACCAACTAACATGTATATTTGGTCCTTTTTATAAGGCATTTGCTTGTTTCCAAATTGCATTAAATATTTTTCCCATGTATACCCACAATTATAAAGGTAGTGAGTGAAAGTAATAATTAATAAAAATTAATTATTACTCTTTTTTTTGAGAAAAAGAGAGAGTAATAATTAGTATAATATTAGAGTTTAGTGTAATTAATAGGGATAATAGTGAAAAATACTTTAAATTATATTTAAATTATTCAACTGTGTCTTATATTAAGAATTAGTCGCCATATTATATATGTAATTAATATATACATATACTCCATAAAAAAATATATATGCATAAGAAAATGCAAAAATAATAGATATTTTGTGAATGATTCAAGTAATGCTACTCAATAATTAGTATTAGAATCAAAGGCCTTGTAGCCTAATGGTATGGGTATATTCCTCAACTAGTAGGAGGTCATGAGTTTGATCTCACTCTTTGTAATTCAGTCATTAGTGCATGCCGTCTTATAATTCAAAAATAATTAGTATTAGAGCCTTTTTGAATCATCAAGAAGTATATCAATTTCTTGCACCATATATATATATTTTAATACTCTTGCGCCATATATTTAATTACACACACATAATGCAATAATATATATATCTCTGTGCTATGACCCATCATATTGATTGGGAAAATGGAAAAAAAAAAAGTGCATTGTAAAGATAGTAGTTTCTGTAGCGTTTTTAATTTATATTTCTAGTTCAATAACGTAATGTACCCCTTTGTTGGGGTAAAGGGTGTCTCCAAACTTCACTTTCCTTCTCATCCACTATCCCTCCATTTCTCATTTCAATAACCCCAACCCTTACCCTTAGGCTATATTTGGGAGTTCCATTTTGGAGGGAAAAGAAAGAGAAGTGAGGGTTTTGTTAATCCCTTCCCTTGTTTGCAAGTTATAAAAATAGGAGGGGAGGAAATCAGAGATTTTACAAATCCCCAAAACCCTCATTCTTCACAAAATAAAGTTCCCCAATATGGGGGTTTTAAGAGGGAAATAGAATAATTACTTTATTACCCTTATTCACCACCACCCCACTACCACCACCGCCACCGCCACCGCCACCACCCCGCCACCGCCACCACCACCACCGCCGCCACCGCCACCGCCACCGCCACCGCCACCACCCCGCCACCACCCCGCCACCGCCACCGCCACCGCCACCACCCCGCCACCGCCACCGCCACCACCCCGCCACCGCCGCCACCACTACCACCGCCACCACCACATAAATAATTTTTTGAATATAAAAATTACATAAATAAATTTTTTAGAAAATTTAAATTTAAATTTATTTGAAAAATATAAGAATTATAATAATTATTAAAGAAAAGGATAAAATGGTAAAAATAACTCATTAATCCTTCATCTTCCTCCCTTACTATTTTTTAACTCCCAAACAAGGGAAGGAAATATCCTTCATTTCCCTTCCATCCCCTCCCCTCCATTCTCCTTGCATTCCTTTTCTTCCCCTTTCTTTCAAACTCTCAAACAAAGCCTTAGATTACAATATGAGCTATCTAGATTTAATGTTTTATAAAATCTATTTTTAAAATATTTCTTTATTATAATCTTAAGCATAGTTGTAAATAAAATTTAGTAGTTTGAATCCATTTTTTTACTAATATTATAAAACATTAAACTATAATCATTCAAAGTTTAATCCAATTGTTAAGATAAAAAGTGGAAGGGTAGTAGATGGGAAGGGGAGTGGAGATACCTTTAGTCCTAGTGTTATCTTTAAGAGTTTGAAAGCGATGATTATTTTGGTCAATGTGGATCATAATAAATACTACCTCCAGTCCTAATTATAGGAACACTTTTGTAGTACAATTTATACTATAAAAGTATTCCTATAATTAGGACTGAAAAAATACTAATCAACAATTCTCTTTAATTAAGTTGTTTGTAATGAGAAGTAATTTTGCATCAAACGAAGACCATTCTTCATTCCTCTCCCTGTTCTTAGTTCAGATATCTAATAAAATATTTTTTTGTTTATAGATATTCAATATACAAATTATGTGTATAATTTTTTTTTAATAAATCATGTATGAAGGTTTAGCGGTAAATTCAATAGAGAGGTTAAATTTTTTAAAATCTCTAAAAATATAGGGGTTAAATTTTGACACACCAAAGAGTTGACACAAATTTTTGTCCTGAAAAAAAAATTATAGTTGATCCAAGCAATACATAAAGGTAAAATATATTATTCTTCATAAATATATGGTAGTACTTTATGTCTTTACCTAATTAGAAATATTAAATGGTTGATAAATATTTTGAGATAAAATAACATAGTAGTGAAAAAGAGCTCCATACACATGAGACATGACATCAAATTTAAATCTAAATTCAAATCCAACTCATACATTTTGTAATTTTAATTAACTTAAAGATGTTTCAAGCCCAACTCATAAAATTAAAGATCCGTTCCGTTAGCCCTCAAAGCTCAAACTCAAATTTATACCAAAAAAAAAAGCTCAAACTCAAATATCCCAAAAAAAGATCCGTTGCATCAGCCCTCAAAGCTCAAACTCAAATATTCCCCAAAAAAAGATCCGTTGTTCACCTTCTTCCCAAACTCCCCGCCATCTCCACCTAAACCCCGCGCTTTTGCTTCCTCCACCGACTCCATTTTCGAATATCTGACAAATCTCCGTCAATGTGCACCGGAGCATTTTTCTTCCGCTTTCTCTCTGCTTTTCCTTTCTCTCAGTGACTGTGACTGTCTCTGGATTCTTCGATTGGAACTGCTTCAAAGGCCTAGCAAAGGAAGTTCTGGTTGCTCTTTCTCAGGTTTACCTCTCTCAGTTATCTACTTACTGTTATTTTATCAAGTTACCAGACGAACTTTCGGTCATATAATTCACTATATCCATGTTAGGTCTTAAGAAAAATTCAGCAGCGGATACAAGAATCTGTTTCTAAAGAAGAGGAAACAGTGGTGAAAACTGTTCCAAACGAAGAGAGCCCATGTGGGTTGAACCGGCATTCTGCTGCCCATCATCGTATGTCTAATGCAGTAACTGACATGGTGAGAATCGTGAACAGAAGCTCATTCAGATGCTATTGAATATTGATTATTCTGATATAAGGTTCTGTTTGATCTTTTTTTTTTTGGGGAAAAATTTGGGTTTA
The DNA here is from genome assembly GCA_025563575.1 of Acacia pycnantha. Taxonomy (NCBI): domain Eukaryota; kingdom Viridiplantae; phylum Streptophyta; class Magnoliopsida; order Fabales; family Fabaceae; genus Acacia; species Acacia pycnantha. Next base: position 3,353 of record JAMWYP010000896.1, on the reverse strand, counting down.
CTTGTGGAATTATTGGAACGTTAATGCCCTTCTGGTATCTATGCTTGCTATGTGCATATTATTGATCCACCTCAGTCTATTCTGACCTTTCTTTGTCTTACCTTTAGGATCCTTTCATGAATTTATTGTTCTTGAACAAATTGGCCTGTTCGGATGACTAGAGAGCTTGTGATCAGTGAGATTGCAAGACATCCATTGAAGCTCCCTGGCACAGTTTACATGCCTGTTTATGAATCATGATCTACCGGAGATGCATCTTAGAATTTCTTCTGACTTCAAGAGGAAAGCTTTGCAGGTGTCCAAGTACATTTGACTCATTCCTGGTATTTTTGCAGGTTATGTTCCTATCAAACCTTGCCCTTTGTTGTAGTTTAATTCTTATTGTTGGAATTTATGTTTGAAGCAGAGATAATGGTATGGCTTTAATACTGAATTGCTTCTTTACTTGTAGTAAGTTAAAAGTAGTGTTTTCCCCCTATTGTGATAGCTGGCATGGTGATCATCCTACACCCTTCTTGTGGCACCTCTACAACTTGACTTGAGCTGCCACCCAAAGATGCTAGAGAGAGACTTCAAGAAAGGAGCTACTTGGGTAGTTCATGCTTCTCATCGAGGATGAGAATCAATTTCGAGACCCTCAAGCAGCTTAAACACACCAGGTTGTCTCTCTCCTTTCTTGCTATTTTATTACTTGCATTAACCGTGAGAGCTATTTATTTATTTTTTTATGAAAGGACCAGGTGTGGGGGAGGGATTATTAGTAGTTAGTAGTCTTCCTTTCTTGTCGTTATTTTTATTTTTCTTTCTCTAGCTAGATAGTTGTCTTCCTCTCTCCATAACCTCCTCATTTTATTTTTGAAGTCATCGCTTAAATCATTAGTTTGTATTGCATTGAGGATAGTGTAAGGGTTAAGTGTTGGGGGAGTGATTTAGAAAATTCGTGCCTTTTCAAAATTGTTTTCACTTTAACAAAAATGTTTTCCCAAGGAACGGAGGCATTTTGTCTTGATTTTGAGATTGCGAGATTTGAATAAGTGTAGCTTAGTGACTGGTTGCTTGAAGGGAAGTTAATTGCAAATATCGAGATTTGTATGATGATGCATTATTTAGCTTGATTGAATTGCGTGAGATAGTATAGCCCTGTTGGAAGGAATTTTGAGCCTGAACATTCAATTTTAGTGTGATTTTTCATCTGTTTCAACTTGCTCTTCAGAACTTGTCCTAGTTCTTTTCGGGCCACCTTGAGCATGTGCAACTCTTTAATATGATAGAGGCATTCATTTTGCTAGCCAGTTAGACCAAATGACCTACCCTTCAATTAATATAGACGGGCATTTTTATTCGATTATTCATTGCCTACCCCTTTCCATACAAGAGTGCAAAAATAATTTTAACCCATCCACTTGGAGCATGATTATTTATGATTGTAACATGGATTGACATTGTACAATTTTCTATCTTTATCATTATTTATGTGCATGTTGATAGTTAGAGTGCATGGAGGCAAAAGCAAGAAAACAGAAAAAAGAGAGAGAGAGAGAGAGAGAGATATTCTGCTCCACTGGTTTGCCCGGCTTAGTAACCGGGGTCTTCATCACCAATGTTGATTCCGCCCCAAACGGCCCACGCAAGAGCTATGAGCGTGCTAGTAGCATCTTGGTGCCATTGAGTTATCAACGCTGAGTAACCAAGCCTTTGTATCACCAATATGAAGGTTCGCGTCAAAAGAGCGTATGCATAACGGCCCAAGAAAGTTGGAAGGAAAAACGGAACAAAAAAGAGAGGGAAGAAAGAAGAAAAAATTCCGCTCCGCCGGTTTTGCTGGCTTAGTAACCGGGGTCTTCATCACCAATGTTGATCTTCGGGTCAAACGGCTAGTAAGAGCTATGAGCGTGCTAATAGCATCTTGGTGCCATTGAGTTTTCAATGCTTGAGTAACCGGGCCTTGTATCACCAATATGAAGGTTCGCGTCAAAAGAGCGTATGCATAACGGCCCAAGAAAGTTGGAAGGCAAAACGGAACAAAAAAGAGAGGGAAGAAAGAAGAAAAAATTCCGCTCTCCGCTGGTTTAAGGTGGCTTAGTAACCGGGGTCATCATCACCAATGTTGATCTTCGCGTCAAACGGCTAATAAGAGCTATGAGCGTGCTAGTAGCATCTTGGTGCCATTGAGTTATCAACGCTTGAGTAACCGGGCCTTTGTATTACCAATATGAAGGTTCGCGTCAAAAGAGCGTATGCATAACGGTCCAAGAAAGTTTGAAAAAAAGGACAAGAGAGAGGAGAAAAAAAAGGAAAAAGCCCTTGCACCCTATATGCTTGATAAGAAGTTCGATCATCATTGAACGCTCGGTCATCCTATCAAAAAAAAAAAACCAACACCGGGCACACTATTGAGCTCCAAGTTACCCTGCTTTAACCTCCCCATTCCATGCATCTTGAGCGCTTCATTCCACAGCCTTACATTACAAGCCACAAAGACCTCTTGATTTTGAGTGCACATGTAAACGGTGGCAGTAAATTAGAACTACTACAAGCCTATGGTAGAGTGATTGAGCAGGTGAACTGACCGAAAAGAACCCCTATACTTGTGAGTTGAGTGATACACTTTATATCCCTGTGTGGCTATCTCACTTGAATTCAATCTTGTTAAGCTTTGCATCTAAATGTGAATTTCTTTATTTGTGATTGATGACTTGGATTGTATACCTAGTTTCTAGGCTGTATTTATTTGAGTTTTGCAGTTTCTGAGCCAATTGATACGTCTCTCTTCTGATCTCTTACCCTCTTTATTTTATTTTGAGCTTTTTGTAAAATGTGATAGGGTCCTTTGTTGTTAATTTTCCTTAGATAGGAAATGGAGGGGGAAATTTTCTTGAGATAGAATAGTTGTTTCATTAGTTTTATTGATTCAGTTGTCAATCTACTTTAAAAAATGTTTACAAGTATGTAATTCCTTTTGACTATGCCCGATCCATTTCCAGGAAAATATACAAGGCACCTTGGTCTATCCAAGACAAACCAAGGTTTGCATGCCAGGCTTGTGGGGGGTAAGTCAGAATTTTGTTCAAGGAAAAATCTATCTTCTGAGTAATTTTATGATATCATACATAAAAATGTGTTTGTATTTTATTTTGCAGATATGTCAAGTCACTATTTACTAATTGATGTAATTAAGCAGATCATTTATCTATGTCTCAAGCTAAACTGGTAAGATAGACATTATGTGTGTTTCTTGTTTGATTTCATTCTGATTTTCACCATTGGAAACCAATGAAGTATCACCTAACTACCATACTATGTTGTTTGTTTTTATATAGTGCTGATATCAAAATTATATTCAGTAGAATGTC
>JAMWYP010000895.1:0-20713 GCA_025563575.1 Acacia pycnantha | reverse complement strand
GTAAGGTTGAAGCTTGACCCACACAAAATCCCCTACGTTGAATTCGACCTTTGATGCGGTTTTGTCGGCATAGTGTTTCATACGTATATGTGCCTTCGAATATTAACACGTAAGGTTTGTAATTCTCATTACGTTGACATAGTTGTTGATGGACATCAAAGGGAGTATCGAACGACGAATGTTGTAACACACAGAGGAGCATCTTGACCATAGACAACCTTAAAGGGAACCATAACAATGGAGGTTTGAAAAGAGGTATTGTACCAAGATTACTGCCCACGATAAATAACTTCAACCATTGGCGCGGTGGTCGAAAACAAAAACACCGCAAATATAATTCTAAACATTTATTAAGAGCCTCTCGGTTGGGCCATCCGATTGTGGATGGTAAGCAAAGCTAAAAAGAAGTTGGGAGCCTTGCAATTTCATCAAATGCCTCCAAAACCCACTAGTGAACACCTTATCCCTATCCCACACGATGGTCGAGGAATACCATGTAGTTTAACCACATTATGCACAAAGGCTTGAAACTCTCTAAACTGGTGAAATTTGCTGGTAAGGGAATAAAATGCCCATATTTTGATAGCCTATCAACAACCACAAAAATAAAAGGATTGTCGTTGACAGGAGGTAGTCCAAGAATGAAGTCCATAGAAATATCCTCCCGCAGTTGCACAGAACAGGTAAAGGTTCTAATAAACTAGCGAGTTTTAATCGAGACACTTTAGCTTGTTGACACACCAAGCAATTGCGAATAAAATTTCGAACATCCAACGCATTTGAGGTCAATAAAAAAGATGTGCAATTCGATACAAGGTTCTAGTAAACCCCGAATGGCCTCCATTTTAGACGAATGGAACTCGGTTAATATATGGTGTATGAAATCGAGGCCTCGTGAGAATTACTAACCTCTGTTTCTAGTATAAGTCTTGATGCTTGAGTTGATAACCACATTGTGAAGAGATTTCCTATCAATAATTTTTGTTTAAGCTCCTAATGGTGTGGTGAGCGAGGACTCGCTCGTAAATGTCATCCATGAAGGACGATTGAATAGAGGGCACGTCTATATGGAACATGCGAGATAATGCATCGGCTTCCCGATTACGAAACCTGCTTATATTCGATACTAAGCGATACCTAACAATTTGGGCGAGACATTATCCTACTGGGTGTTTGAATGACTCAAAGCCGAAGTGTTTGAGGCTATCGTGGTCGATGCGGATGATGAAGTAGTGCCCAAATAAGTAGTGTCGGAATTTAGATATCAGCCTCTGTAATCGCCGTCAATTCTCGGACATACACGGATTAGCGTTGCATTCTAGGTGACAACTTCTTGGAGAAAAGCTATAGGATGCTTGTCTTGACTTAACACCACACCGATTCCAACACTAGATGTATCGATCTCCGGTATGAAAGGCTTTGAGAAATCGGGTAAAGCCGCACGGCGCTTGAACGCATAGCCCTCTTTAACGCATCAACGCCGATTGAGTGGTCTCAGACCAGGGCGAAGGCAGCTTTGACCCGCAACTAAGTAAGTGGGCATGCGATCTAGGCAAAGCCTTTAATAAAGCGCCAATAGTATCCACTAAGCCCAAGAAAACCCTTTAATTGGGTCAGCGGCTGTGGACTGGCCACTATGTAATGGCCTATATCTTCGCATGGTCCATCTCCATCCCCTTCTCCGATACAACATAACCCGAGATATTCGATCCGCCGGTGACTAAAAGCGCACTTGACCACTTAGCAAACAAACAATGAGCAGCGAGGTGCTCGTAACGGTGTGAAGATGCTCCAGGATGTACATCCCAAGTGCCGCTATATATCAATATATCGTCGAAGAATATTAATACAAATTGCGGAAGAAAGGACGAAATCTTTGTGTTCATTAGTGTTTGAAATGTGGCCGGAGCGTTCGTGAGGCCGAATGGCATGACTAACCATTCATATAAGCCCCAGTATGTTCGAAACATGGTCTTATCCACTGCCTACTAGCCTTCATCGAATTTGGTGGTAGCCGGACCTAAGATCCGACTTGGAATAGAAGACCGAGCCCGATAACTCATTGATCAACTCGTCCAATGTGGGCATAGGGAATGCATCTTTAATTGTGATGGAGTTAAGGGCCCTGTAATCTATACAAAACGCAGTGTGCCGTCTTTCTTCTTCACTAGAATACCGGGGTGAAACGAACTTGAACTTGGTTGAATGAGCCCGTCGGACAACAATTCTTTCACAATCTTCTCAATCTCTGTTTTTCTAACCGAAGGGGTATCTATAGGGACGCACCTTGACTGGACTAGCATTTAGCAGAAGGTCAATTGCATGCTCATGGCCCCTGGTTGGCGGTAACCCGTGGGGGTTATCAAAAACAGAGTGCATGGATTCTATCACCCGTGCAAGATCATCAGGTAGAGTCTCGGTAGAGTCGATTGGCAATGTCTCCATTGGTGCCATAATAAATAATTCTGCTAAAGCTTTAGTATGGTGCAGCCGCATTAAGTGGTGATATTGAGTTTGGGATAAAGTGTTTCCTGGAATCCCTTCAACGTCACCCATTGACCTTCCTTAAAAAACTTAATGGTAGATGTAATGTGATCAGCTACATGTGGTCCAAGAGTTTCGAGCCAACCTGCCTCGATAACCATATCCACTGCGGCTACATGTAAGACTAGTAATGTTAGCAGTATAGTGTATCCACAGATTTGTACAGGGACCTTACTTACTTGCTGGTTGGTGCGTATAATCTTCCCAATACATTCTAGAATCCGTACCTCTTTAGTGTATTCAACTGGTAGGCTCAAATGTTGCACTATGTGCGAGTGTATGAAGTTGTCGGAGCTCCCTCCGTCAAGTAGAATTTGTACATCCGTGCCCATTATGTTGCCTGAGAAGCGTATAGTCAATGTGCCTGGTGTGCCCTTAGAAGCAGGCAATAAGAGATGGTGCATTGTGCCATCAATTGGTACTTCCTCTCTCTCTGGTTCGATTATGTCCTCCGTCTCGTCTTCCTCAACCATCATCATGAGCTGCTGCTTGGGGCAACGATGGGTAGGGAAAACTTTTCATCGTAGGTGTAACACAACCCTTTTCCCGCCAGATTTGCATCTCCGTAGGTGTCATACGCTTCAATGGAAGCCTGGTTGGTGTTGATAATAATGGAGGTAGATTGGTCTTACCGCCCCCACCGTTTAAAATGGTCGAGCTCTCTGCAGTTGGCGTTGGAGCAGAGTAACTCTTATTTGCCTTGTTAACCCCGCTATAATTTCCAAACCCGTGTGTCTTAGCTGGTTTACTCCATTCCATTGCCTCAAAGAACAATTTGGCCAACGTCATGGCTTGTAACACCGTCCCTGGTTTATGTACTAGAACATCCCTGTGTAATTCTGGTTTCAACCCCCAATATAACAGTCCAGCATAGCCGCTTATGGGATCTCCATTGTTCGATTTGAGAGGGTTGTGAACTGAGTGTTGTACTCTTCTAGCTTTCCTTGTTGTACCAGTTTGAATAGCTGCGATCGGGCACAATCGAACTGAGAAGGACCGTATTGTTCTTCCACCGCTTGTACAAAAGCACGCCAATGAGGGACTCGTTGGGCCTATCGAGCATCTGGAACCATGGTAGGACATTCCCGTCCAAATGAATGGAAGTAATCATTAGCCGCTGGGTGTCTGGCGTCTCGAAGTACTTGAAATATTGCTCCGCTTTAAATATCCATGAGAGGGCATCAGTACCGTCGAACCGTGGAAAGTCCAACTTCATGTGTTTTCCCATCGGAGTAAACAGAGGGTTTTGTTGCATCGAAATATGCTCCGGCCTTGTTCCTGAGGTGGAGCTCTCCGATGGTTTGTCCATTTTTCCAGCTTGATCCTCACCGCTTCCATAAAATTCTCTAATCGAGTGAAACAGCTATGAGTGTCGTCGACAAAACCATCGATGAAATCATTCGTTTTCTTCTGCTCAGTTTGTAACTCCTTAGCCGTGTGTTCTCAACCATCAGAGCTCCTCTCAATGAAAGCACCAAATGTTATGTGCTTATAATATAACAGTGATAATGGATAACGTATATTGATCAAATAACAGTGATGATATCACAGTATCACCAGAGGTTCTCTGCTATAGCTCAGCTACTGAAGGAAAGCACAGAAAATGATGACATAACAGAATGAGAAAACAGAAAGGAAAGAAGGACCACAGAGAGAAGAGAAATATCCCAATTAATTCCACACCTCCCTCTAACTACTTTTGTACTTATATAACTTTTATTCTCCTAATTCCCTCAGCTTCCACATCTTTTTTCTTCAGGCGTTTGCTCCTTCTCATGGGCCTTGATCCATTATCTGACGCAGCGGATATTGGATCCATCATTGTAGAGCCCAACTCGGTCTCACTCATTACAGTTTCTGTGGATCGTGAAGGAGGTTTGGATGTAGTGCAAGTGAGTGTGTGTAGATACAGCAAGAAGCCATGAAATAAGTGGAGAGCTAATCTCATTGAAACTTACTTCAGAAATCCATGGGCGATTGTTTCTCTTGTTGCAGCAATATTTCTGTTTGTGTTGACCATTATTCAGACTGTGTATACAATTATTCCTTTCTATCACGATGATAACTCTAATCGATCCATCTCCTCCTCCTAGGCCTTTCATTCCAAGAGTACTTCCTCCTCCTCGTTTCTGAATTGAAGCACTGAAAGAGAAAAATATATATGAAGGATTCATATGTTGGCTTGATACTTCTGAAACTCTATCTTTTTGCTCAAAACAATAATAATATTGCCCCTTCTGTACATAATTTGGTTCAATCTTTGTTTGTTTGTTTTTATTTATTTAATGTCTTACATTTAAACTATATATATGATTGACGTGATTTAGATGAATAGGACGAAATAGATAGGGTAATGGGATTGAAGAAATTATGCATGTGGTACTCTATATTAAAAATAAAATATATAGCAAGCCAAGGTTTGCTGCCCCTCAATTTTCCCAACTTCTAATTGTTTCTTTCCGTCTCTTTTAATCATTAATTAGATACTATATAAAACGAATGACATTTTGATATCTTTTAGGTAAACAATTGATTTAATGTGGTCTTGATCTATGTTAGTTATATATGATTTCCGTCCAAGTATTCATTTCTTGAAAAAAATTATTCTTTGTTTATTGGCTCTTTTTATATAGTTATTATATTATGAATTGTCTTATTGTGCATTTATCAATAATAATACATAATCTATACCAATATATAGTGCATACCATATCATTCATAACTTAGTAATCACATGGACTCGTTTTTCAGTCACCATTCTATAGAAATCATGTCTAACTTTTTCTCTTAATAGAATAACGACATGATAATTGGATGTGAATGCAATTTAAAAATTTTCACTTTCTTTAATTTAATTTAATTCTAGCTTTATATATTATTTTATTTGAAAATTTGAAATTAATTGTCTCAATTATATCTAAACAATAATAAGTATTGCACTTGTTCTTTCTATAGTTCGGAAAAATAGATTAAAATTGAAACTGAAATTTCTCGGTTGGGTTGCATCAATCATAAAAGGAAAAATCCTACTTGGAAAGTCCATTCCTAATTTATAATTACGCCATGTAGTTTTTTCCCTTTTTATCAGGTCTTTATAATTTATTTGATTCTTAATCAAGTCCTTATTTGTAGTTTTAGGTGGAAAATTAATCATGTGATATTATAAGGACATGATACAAAGGGGAAAACTACAAGGGCCTACTACAAAATCAGATGAAACTATAGAGATTTACATATTAACTTTCTCATTATATAAAATAAAGTTGACATTAGAAAAATATTTAATTTGTAAAATAAAACAATAGCAACTGTTCAGAGAAACAAAGCTAAGATGGTATTCTGTCATGATGTTCTCAAGTAATGCAGTGAAAACATGGAGAATGATAATTAAATTAGTTGTGGTTTAGATTTATAAACAGTAGTGTTTTCTCCTAATTGTTTATTTAAATATTTTATGTCTATTGCTATCGTATGATAAACTAACTAATAATTAATGTGGATCTCTTGACACAGTTTGAAAATCCATTAATTCTCTGCTCCAAATTTATCACACCTCTTCGTATAATATAAATATATAAAATTATAATGAAGGTTAAAATAAGTTTTCATTCTCTAAGTGAAATTCTCTAACGTAAGAAAAAAAATATACACATGATAGATAGAGCCCATTTAGCTTTGAATGCAGCTCATTCACAACTTTTGTATAGCTATATATTGGTTACATTTTATTAGTTATTAACCATTTTGTTTACTAAGTAACAAGGCCTCTCTTTCAATTTAGCTTATGTTTGGTTTGAAGGAAGGTCAGGAGGAGGGAGGGAGGAAAATTTTTGACCAAATTACCCATGAGAAATTTTTAAAATTACATAACTTTTTGCATCGTTTTCCGTACATTAACTTTGGAAGCATGTCATATCATGGGCATATCTGACTTTTCATACTAGGGAGGGGCACCTCCCCTCCCTCCCTCACCTCCAACTAAACATAGCCTTGGGGTTAAGATGTAAAAATACACATGTGCTTTGGTCGAAAAAACGCCTAGTAGCAAGTGTTTTTTTAGATGACCGTAACTTTGACTTTGTTTGCTTGACTAGACGATAACGTGACTTTCAAGGTGTAAAAATACATGTGGTTTGGCTAAAAAAGCGCTCAACACTAAGTGTTTTTCGTTTTTATTTTATTTTTATTATTTTGATTTCTTATTAACTTATTAATATTAATTAAATAAAATTTTTAAATATTAATTAAATAAAAAATTCATTATTTTTTATTTTATTAATAATAATATAAACTAAATTTTAATACTTAATAATATTAACTTAATTTGATTTTTTTTAATTGAATTCAAAAAAATAAAAAATAAAAATATCTTAAAGAACAAAATGTTTTTTATGCTTAATATCTTTTAATTTAATCAGTATTTGTATTAACGCAAGCTCTTTATTCAAGTAGTTTTTTCACGAAATTACCTAAGCCTATGCTTTTTTGAATCCAAGGGTAGATATTATGTCGATAATACCTATACTCTTTTTCTCTTAGCTTTTGTTTGGCAAGCATTACGTAAGTTTTCGATGAGATCCTTAATTTGAATACTAATACCATCCTAGAAAAATTCATAATTTATTTAAAGATTCGAACATTTTAATAATCTTGATTGATAAGAAGTTTTAGAGTGTGAATCCTCTCATGTATACTTTTTGTTTGCACATGTAGTGATATTCGTGTTTCTCTTTTCATCTTGATTCTATCTACCGATCCAGGGCGTAATCAAGGATTTGACGAATAAAAATTCATTTTTTTAATTCATTTTTTTCTTTGTTTTCCTTGCTTGTGCTTGATTTTGAAATATTCTTATTATCCATTTTTCATCTTTTAATTTTAACTTTTATAAATTAGAAATTCTAAATATAAATTAGAAACATATTTTATAAACATATTTCTAAATTTATTATATTCAATATAGAAATTATAAATAAAATGAAATATAAATAAATTAGAAATCAATATTTGTATTCTCTTAGCTGTAAGTTTTCGATGAGATCCTTAATTTAAATACTAATATTGTCCTAGAAAAATTCATAATTTATTTAAAGATTCAAACATTTTAATAATCTTGATTGATAAGAAGTTTTAGAGTGTGAATACTCTCATGTATACTTTTTGTTTACGGTAGTGATATTACGTGTTTCGATTTCATCTTGATTCCTATCTACCGATCAAGGGCGTGTCCGGGATGTGAAGAATAAAATTCATTTTTTCTTTGTTTTCCTTGCTTGTGCTTGATTTTGAAATATTCTTATTATCCATTTTTCATCTTTTAATTTTAACTTTTATAAATTAGAAATTCTAAATATAAATTAGAAACATATTTTATAAACATATTTCTAAATTTATTATATTCAATATAGAAATTATAAATAAAATGAAATATAAATAAATTAGAAATCAATATTTATATTCTATTTTCAATATTTCAAAAATGAAAAATAAATAAAAATAAAAATTATATAATTATATTCTATTTATATTAATTATGTTATAATAATAATAATAAATATTGTTAATAAAAAAATTCAAACAAAGAAAAGAAACAAAAGAAAGCTACAACATGTCAGAATAGATATACTCTATATATATATATATATATATATATATATATATATATATATATATATATATATATATATATATATATATATATATATATATATATATAATTTGGTTAGATTAAGGAAGTTAGTTAAATTGGTTAATATGACATGTATTTTATAAAATATCCTAGTCATTTTTTTTTAATTTTCTCATTTCATCCCCTCCTTAATTACTTGTTGAGGAGCATCACTAAGGTTAAATGACGAAAAATTGACAAATATGAAAACTATGGATTTATGCTAGACTCTTCCCCTTCCATTATTGCTTTTCTCACGGTGAGCTTAGACTCTCTTTTGCGTTTTCACTTTTTATTTTCTTTCTCCCCTCGTAATTAATGTGAATCTATATCTCTATATGACTACATATACGAAATTGCAAGTTGTCTTTGGTGGCAACGCATGCTTTGCCTTATTACCTCCGAGATTTATTGGAAGTCTATGCTTCCTAATATTCCCATGCCTAAACTCATCAAAGATCTCATCCACTCAATGGTTAGAATAGTCCATGGGTAACTTTTTTACGAGTTTGAAAATTGGTTAAGGTTCAATTTTGTCTTGGGAGTTTTTATGTAGGAGATATGTTATCTAAAAGTTTTTTTCGAACAAATATCTTCTGAAGTTTTAAAATATGAGCAATGTCATCCTTGATATTAAAATGTTAATGGTCATTGTTAATATTTTAATAGTCAATATTAACTTTTTAGTTTCGTTCATGTTTTAGCACTTATGGGTGATATTGATTAAAAAAATCAGATACTCATAGCCCCTACACAAAAATTTCTGTGGAAAAATTTAACCTTCATGATAAATGCAATATATTACGCTAAGTGCTGGTTAATGTTGGCAATTCAGTGGTGGCACCACCATCCATGGTGTTAGTGGGATGGATGGTATCTCTTATAAGATAAAAATAATATTTTATATCATCACGCTCTTCCAAGACCCAAATACTTCAATATTACAACTCTAATGAGACTCTCTTCTTTTTGGAAAAGCTAAAAAGACTTGAAGTGTAACATCCGTTTTCACAAGCAATATAATTTTTTTCAAACATCATTTGTAAACATCGAGTAGAAACCTGGAGCGATTGAGTAAACTGATATATTAAAATACCTACGGTAGCATGTCTTCTTGGTTAAACGGTACAAGAGTGTTTCAAAAGTATAATAGAAAGAAGTCTTCACTGGGACTCCTAGGCGTCCGCTTGTCCTTCTCCTCGATTCTCGGTCCACCCGACCCGGGCTAAGTTAAGAGTCGAGGTCCATGCATCGAACCCTGTAACGGTTAACCTCATGATTACATACATCATATATGTACAATGCACATTCTTAGACTTTTGGCAACATTTACTATGGTCGGACATAAGGTATACATATCGGATATGTATCGCAATAACAATACTGATGGATGGAGACAATCCTACAATCGGATGATAGACAACAAGACAATGAGACGTAAAATAGTACGATTCGGATATACGAGACAATAGTAAAGTCAAAGTATTGAACAATAGTACAATCAAGTACGAGACAATAGTACAATCGGAGTACGTAGTAATAGTACAATCGGAGTACGTATAATAGTACAATCGGAATACGTACGTGACCAGTAACAACAAGATGCAAGTGAGTACGGGCATGACAAACAATTGGCATGATGAGACAATAGTACTGTTGAAATACAGACAATATACACATATGCATACAATAAACATCGAGTTAAGGTTACGATCGACGCGAACGTACCGTTGTGATTTTAATTCTAACACGTTTTACGAAAACGTACCTTTCGATGAAAAACAAGATTTCTTATAGCGGTTCGTGATTACGGATATCCTATCAACATAACAATGTACTTGTTAAGGATCTAGCATTACGACGGACATTTTTAGTCAAAATGACTATTTTGCCTGACCCCTAATCGGCGGAATTTCGCAAGCTTTTACTTTGGCCCCACTTTTCCAAAATTTTGACATAGCTCCTACTCCAACATATTTTGAAATAATGACTAGAATAGCCCTATCATATGATATCTAATCATACTTTGAAAAATAAAGGCTACTATAACTATTGAAAGAGCTACGAAAGCTTAAAGCTTGCTATTATAACTTTCAACTTTCAGAGACTCAATCCCTACTATGTTTTTACCTCGTCAGGCATCTTTCAATGCAATGAGGCATAAAAACAAGAATAGGAATCTCATCTCCTACTTCCTAGATCAAACTAACAGTTCTACTAAAACTACCGAAAGAACTACGGAAGCTAAAAGCTCGATGCTAGGAAAACTTACTCGAGTCCGTTTGGATTGACTTAAAAAAAAAAAGTGTTTTTTTTTAGTCCCATGTTGTGCTTTTTTTTAAGCTCAAAATTTGAGCTTTTGAAAAAAGCAGCATTTTAGCTTTTTTTTTGTGACTTTTACTTTTTTTAAAAAATATCATTTAAACATATAAATTAATTTTTTTTTGAATTAAAAAAGTGCTTTTTTTATGAAAAAAGCCCATCCAAAAGGGCCCTTACCTAAATTTTGATTCCATATAGGGCTCCAATGTCGATCAAGTTCCTCGAAAACGTGTCCGACGGTCCGGTTAAGAAACACGTTTCAATCATCAACTTCGGACAAAAATTCACCGATTCCAAATATGTCCAGATAATTTCAAACTCATTTCTAGATGTTGAGTTAGAATTTATTTTCTTCAGATCCAAAAATGTGCCTACGCATTTTCCTATTTCGTCTTATTAGGAAAATGCGCTAACGGCTTCGTAATTAACTTCCCAAGAGTCTAACGGAAGATAAAAACCACCGATCAATATTTTACCTTGACTTTGGAAATCTCATTCCTAGATCTCTAGATAGGATCCATTTCTATATATTGTGTTACTATTCACTATATTTAATTATAATATATAATATTACAAGTTGATATAATATCTATATATTATGTTTTCATTATTATCTTCATTTTGCTTGCACAATTTCGGTCAAACAATCTGATCCTTTTCTTTAATTTTCGTTTTTATTAATTATTTAATTAATTAATATTATATAAAATAATTATTTAATAATTATTTTATATACTTTTACAAAATTTCCCTATTGGTCCATTCTTGTATTTAAGCTTAAAAATACCTAAACTCATCCATCTTTCTCAAAACTTTCCAATTAATTAGAAAACATATTTTTACTAATTTTAAGCCAAAAACCAATAATTTTAGGGTTTTACATAATTATCTACGAATTTCCTTTGCTTATGCTTAAGTAATTAGCCAATAATTTCCTAATTACTTTCTTATCAATAGTTGATAATTTTCTTACTTAGGATGCCTCATTATCTCATAACTTTTGTATTGACATTTTTGCTTTATGCCTCACGCATTATATTAATATTTACGGGGGCATTATGGTCTTTTCAATACTTTTTGAGTATTCTCCTTCAATTTCTCCAAGTTTGTAACTTAATAAATTACCTAAATTAGGGACAATATCCTTCCCTATTTCAAATAGATTTTTACTTGCCTCTTTTATAGCTTTCACAGGGTATTTATAACCTACAATGTGCTTAGGGACCTATTTGCAAATTCTCAAACGTTTTAGGGACCTATTTGCAAATTATCTAATTTCAAGAGAAATTACCCTGACAACAAGGTAAACTCAATACAATGTGTTTGAGACCTCATATTCACCTATTTTTAATAGGTATATTTCCCAATTTTGATATTTACCCTAAGTGTGATTTTTAGGGTATTACATGAAGGCCTGCAGAATAAAAGGGTTAAGGTGCAAAAATAGACATATGCTTTTGTCAAAAGAGCGCCAAAGATGAAATACTTTTTTAGGTGCAAAAGTCACTATGTGGTTACAAAAGTGGTGCAAAATTAGCATTGACCGTTAGTTGACTTTTTCAATCAAAATGATGACGTGACGATGACGTGAATGTTAATGCTTTATAAAATTACAGCTTCAGCCTAGGATACATTTCAAAATTTTAATTTAGTCCCTCTATAAACTTTTTAAAATTTTCATTGAAGTCCCCGGTCAAATTTTCAACGGACCTTCTTCTTCCTGCCTTCAATGAACCCAGAATCAATCAATGTTAATGGTAACTCGTAATCGTGCTAAGCCAAAATCGAAGAACCCGAGTAAACCGAAGAAGACGGAATCAATCAATGTTTACACAAGAACCCGTAAACTTCGGTACTCAAAATCGAAGAACCCAGAAACAAGAATCGAAGAAATCAATCAAGGAAATCGAAATCGATCAAGGAAATAGAAGAAATCGTACACAAGAACCCAGAAACAAGAATCGAAGAAATCGATCAAGAGAAATCAAAGAAATCTGAAGGCACCAGACCAGAGAAATCAAAAAAATCGAAATCGAAAAAAAAAATCAGAATCTTGAAACAAGAACCCAGAAACATATATATATCAAAATCGGAATCAAGGAAATCAAGAAATCAAAATCGAAAAAAATAGAATCTTGAAACAAGAACCCGAAACTTCAAGACCGATTTGGGGAAGAACGGAGCATCGGTGGTGTTTCTAGGTTTTCGAAATCGGCGCTTGCTTCGTGTTGAAACTCCCGTGATTCCCACTGCCGACCCTTCTCTCTCTCTTTCTAGTTGAAGAAGAAGAAGAAGGAAGGAAGAAGAAGAGGGGGAGGGTTTCGGCTGCATCGACCCTCTCTCTCTTTCTAGTTGAAGAAGAAGGTAGGAAGAAGAAGAGGGAGGTAAGGTGTCGGGAAAGGAGGGGAAGGTCGATTGTGGGGCTTGGTTGAAGGAGTGGCAAGGTCGATGGGGGGGGTTCTTGGTTGAAGGAAGGAAGGAAGATGGACAATAAATAAAAATTTTAATTCGTGGAATTTTTTTAATTTATTCTTTCTTCTTTCACTGCCAACTAGGATAAAAATTGCCGAGTGAGCATCCATGTTAATATTTTTGGTCAAACTAACGGTCAACTAACGGTGCATGTCTACTTTTGCTCCACTTTTGTAACCACATAGTGACTTTTGCACCTAAAAAAGTATTTGCCATCGGGCGCTCTTTTGGACAAAAGCATATGTCTATTTTTGCACCTTAACCGTAATAAAATGAACTTGCTCTTCCAAAAGACCTCCAACCAACCATGCCTCATTCCGTCCTCGTGAGGTTGAAAATCCATTCCTTTTTCTTCGCAAGGTATAGTCGATTCATACTATCTGCCTGGGCCTGATGAACATAATTATAATTGAGATTATTGTTGGTTCACTATAGAATGAATCTGACAGTATACCTTGCTTAGAGAAGGAATGGATTTTACAACCTCACGAGTAGAGGTGTCCAAAAAACCCGAGTCCGGTTGGTCCAGCTCCCGACTGGCCAAGGCAAACAAAAAATGGTTCCGAGACAATTTGACCGGACCGGACTAAATTGCTTCGGGTGGGGCTGGACTTCGGTCCAGGTGGGCTTAGACCCCTAGACCGATCCGGAGTCGACCCGATGTCCTTTTTTTGTAAATCACCACTATATTAAGCCACTTACCGGAGTCCGGACATCTTAATGTGCTTTTTAATTTATAGGAATCACTTTTCACTATGTCACTTTTTATTATTTTAGGAAGTTAGGTAAAATAAGAGCTAAAATATTGCATCACAAGAAAGCAAAAAAAAAAAAAAAAACCGAAAAAAGTTAGATATTTTTAAAAAAAGCGGATCGGTCGGGCGAGCCGGCCGTCCCGGTTCAGGTCGGCGAGCTCGGGCTGGTACCAAGCTGACCAGACCTCGGCTGATTTTTCGGCCGAAGTCATCTCGGGCCGAGACCTCTTGACCTCCAACCGAGTCGGCCCGGTCCTTGGACAACCCTACTCACGAGGAAGGAAGGAGGTATGGTTGTTGGTTGCCTTCAAAACAATATTCTCCTTTTATGACAAAAATTAAATTAAAAAAATATGCTATGCCTATCATGTAATCGGATTTTAAGTAATTATTCATCACTATCAGAAGAGTGAGCACATACATCACGCGTCCTCCTGGATGATCACTAAATTTGTTAATTAGATTTTGTTATCATAGCTCTATAGTAATTATATTCTTTTATCTGGACTTATCGGACACATTTTACATCCACAAATCTTTTGTTTGTTTTAATTCTAATTCCCTGACCCATTACGACAGTTCTAAATAATAATAATAAATTAGAAAGCTTAATGATATGAAAAGAAGTGAAAGTAAAATGGAATTAAAAATGGATTTTCTTTATAAAAAAAAAACATTTGAAATGCAACAAGCCTCATTATTACCTAGGTATTAAGTATGAGGGATTGAATTTTAAAAAGCATGTATAGTACACAGTTTTATAAATCTTAAGGGGTCGGATTATAGTTCCTGCTAATCCAGCCTCTCTCCATCGCTTCCTCCTTAAATAATTAATATTGAATAGTAATTATCAAAACTATTGTGTGTACTGTGTAAACATATATCACATATCGATTATGCGCGATGGAGTAAAATATATCATAATAGTCGCTATTATAAGTCATTTTCAACAGTTTCCTAAACCTAAGAAAATTTTAAAATGTACATATTAACTCTGCTTATAAAATTAATAAGTTTACAACTTTACCCCTGTTAAATACACACAAACTTTATAAATTAAATAACACACCAATAATTTTTAATGAGGAGATAAAAAGAAACTAGTGATAAAAAATCAATGGCATGCCTTATAATTAGGACAAAAATTTATTCTCTTCACATTATAAATAGAGTTAAGGTACATTTAGAACCCTAAAGCATTTTTCTAGGTGCATCATGTGCCCTGATATTTTATGGTGCATTCAACACTATGAAAATATTTTTTTAGGTGCGTTCATCACCTTCAAGTACTTTTTTATGCAATTTTACTCTTAAAGATTAAGATAATTTAGGGTGTTTGATACATATAAGAAACAATACTTAGGGTATTGCATGCATAAAAACAATTTAGAGTATTAGGCATGAAGTATTTTGTGGTGCATCTAACACTATGAAATATTTTTAGGTGCATCCATCACCTTCAAGTACTTTTTGTGCAATTTTGCTCTTAAAGATTTAGATAATTTAGAGTGTTGGATGTATATGAAAAAATACTTTAGGGTATTAGATGCATAAAAAATAGTTTAGAGTACTAGATTCACCTAAAAAATTACTTCGGATCTTAGATGGACCAAAAAATATTTTAGGGTGCATGCATCACAAAATACTTTAAAACATTGGATGCTCCTTTGCCTTATAAATAAGACTCAAGTGATAATGGGCCTTCAAAATTGATGATCAAGAACGGCATCTAGGGTCTATAAAATGGATTTGGCATATTATTAAAAAGTCAAGGTCTCATGAAAAATACACAATCTTAATAATGGAAGAGAGAGCTCCTTCTTCTATCTAGTTCTCCTCCTTCGTCTTCCACCATGCTTCGTTTCCATCCATTGAAAGCAACCTTAGAATGTTTCCCGCTCCTCACCCTGGTGAGGATCAATCGACAAGAGAGCCAAGCTAGGCGAATCCCACAGGCCATCAATATGGACGCAGATGGTACTCTCCGAGTTCATCTCACCTAATGCAATTGTATCGGACCCTCGATTCCCCGAATTTGTTCTGAATCTCCTCTTCCCTCCGCTCCTCCTCCCGGGAGGTCCAGGACGGTGAAACCAATGCTACTGTAATATAAATGGGCCATCCTTCCAAAGACAAACCGTGAACAGCCGACTCCAAGAAACCCGAGGGTGAAGACGACGAGCTAGTTCTTAATATGGGAGATGTATCCTTCGGTCTTAACGGCTCTATCCACTACGGTGGATTTTGCCTCCCATGTCCCAGAGACTCTCAACAAGAGAATGGGTGGCGGTGGTAGTTAAGTTGCTTGGCCGGAAAATTGGCTCACGCCGCGCCGAACTCAACTTCAAAACTTGTGGAAACCAACTAGCCAATTCAAGCTTATTGACTTGGATGATGATTGTTTCTTGGTGAGATTCGGGATGACTTGGATTACCAGCCATAGCAATCATGGGACCACAGGTGATTTTCGGTCACTATCTCACAGTTCGGCCTTGGACTCCATCTTTCAAGCCTCACAGCCACGTCATTAACTAGGTAATGGGTTGGATCCAGACTTCCAAAACTCCCGGCTGCGGTATTATCATAAGAGTGTAATCGTTGATAGGGGTGTCTTCGGGAAGTCATACGAGTTTTACTACAACAACGATTAGGTGATAGGGGTAAGTTTGCCGAGGTTGCGCGTCAACCTAGAGTCCTAGACCTTACAAACCTCTAATATCTAAGATTATGGTTGATGGCGAGATTATCTACGTCGAGTACGAAGGTCTTCCAACCATGTTTTCCATTGTGGGAGGTTTAGACACCTCCCGAAGCTTGTCTGCATTGAAAGCTCCACTACAAGCAGCCCACCCATCGGAAAACTAGTCGGGTTCCGGCCACGGCATGATCACCGGCACCGGGCGCGTGAATCTTCGAATTTGGGTCATGGATGCAGGTCCAGGCGGCGGCGTCGGCCTTTGACAGGAGGGACAAACCGAAAGTGAGGTGTACTGCCGTCAAGAAAGTGGTTTGCGCGGTCAAGTTTCGAGAGTATTGCGCGACATAGTTGAGGAAGAGGCACCCAGGGTTCTCGACTCTGCTGGTGGTGCCTTTTATCCAAAGGGCGATACATTTATTTATAAGAAAAAGGGGAATGTGGCACGAGTTCAAAAAGAGTCGGAGCCTTTGGGACGAATAAAAATACCTACCCATATGGATCGAATCGGGAATGTCTTTCGGTCAAGCACTACAACGCCATGGACGCCCACGTCATCCTGGATCCAAAATTCAGCATGTCTTTGTTCAAATTGAAGATTCAAGGCTTCCTCGCGGGGGTAAAGACCCAAACATGAACCTTATTTTGGACACAACAATCAACATTGCCATTTTAACGGAAATAACCACTGTCTCAAAAAGTAGAAGAGACTCAAACTATCTACTAGCGTGACCATTCATAATTGGGAGCAAGCCCATTTCGGTTAATGAGGTCCTTGAAAGCCTTTTGAAAGAAGTGGCGCAGATTTACAGATGGAACATGACCTTTCACATGCATTGCACCGGCGAGATGAGGAGTTATTCCTAATCAATTCTTCTTCTTAACGTTTCTTATGTCAATAATCACTTGGAACTATCAAAGACTTCGATAAAAGTTTCCTTCAATTTTCAGATCCTTTGTGGCTAATTATAAGCTGATATTTTTGTCTTAGTTGAACCAAATTTACGGTCCCAAGGAAGCAAGGTGATCAAAAACTTGGCTTTCTTCTTTCTCACAAGGTGGAAGCTTGGGGGTTCTCAAGAGGCATATCGGATCCTTTGGTCCTCTAAGGTGTCCCTTAATATCTTAATTAGTCGGGTTCAATTTGTGCATATGGAGGTCTTTGGATCCCTTCAAACTCTAATTCACTCTTGTTGCTATTTATGGCGACTCCTCGACCCCGATCTAGTAAATTCCCGTGGGAAGATGCGGACCAAATTGTTCGCCAATCTTTCATCCCCTTGGCTTCTTCTTGAATGATTTCAGCATAATTGTTAATCTAAATGAGAGGCAAGGTGGGTCTTCACCTTGAGATCTATGGGTGCTCGTCTTTTAATAACTTTCTTCGTTCAAATGGCCTCGTTGATATGGGCTTCAATGGCCCAAGATTTTAGCCTTGAAAGGATCCCTATTCATGCGTTTAGATCGGGCAATATGTAACCCTCCTAGTTCCAATTATTCCGTACGGTGCTATGATCATCTCCCAGGTGCTCTCGGACCATGGCGATCCTTTATCAAGTGGGCCTTCAACTTTCTCAAGCAAGTTCGGCTGATCCTCCATTTAATTTCTAGCCCCTTGGTTAGCCCATTCGGAGTTCCGAGGCCATCGTACAACGTATGGAACTCAAAGCAAACTCACCTCTTGTATTGAGATGTTCAAATCCGGGAGGATGAGGCTTTGAATTATGAGACCTTCGGGCACATTGGTAGGCGTAAAAGGAAGCTTTTCGCCGCATCTAGAAATCAAGCCAAATTGGAGGACCAAACGGTTCCGTCTTGGATTTACTCGTGGATCTGGAACTCTTTGAAGAAAATTTGGAAGAAGTTTGTTTTCAGAGGAATTATTATGGCTCCAAAAATCTTCTTGAGTGGATGTTGTCTAGGGGATCGGAATATAATTACTACCGTATGAAGGAAGCTGGTAGGAGGAAGAAGAACCATATTTCATAAGCTTAAGGGCTCTAATGGCTCCTGGATATCGGCGGAGCGATGATCGGCTTTCTGCTTTGAGACAATTCTTTGTTGATCTTCTCTTTGGATTACCCCCAAATTCAAGCCTGCCGCTTGAGTTGCTTTTCCACATCTCGGATCTTGTCTATCCAAATGCTTGAGCGTAGAGGTAACTTTGGAAGAGGTCAAGACAAACTTTATTAGATATGCATCGCTTAAATCTCCGGGAAGTGGCGACATTCCAGCCGCACTACGCGATGTTCTGGCGTCATGAAACAGGCATATTTGCTTTTGTGGCCTTATCATTGGTCCAGTTTTTTCCTCGATTCTATGATAAGTCACGCCCATACTATAGCTTTAATTTAAGTTGATCATCAAATCTTATATCGGTGATTTCTTTTATCGATTACCGTGCTACATTCTCTCCGTTATTTCTAAGACTATTGCTAATCGTTTGCGTTGAGTCTTACCCACAGTTGTTGAGTTTGAAGCGAGTTTCATTAGAGACAGAAGCATAATTGATAATATCATTATTGCCCAAGAAGTAATACATTCCATGAAAGGAACCAAAGTGAAGGTAAATTTGGATGAAGGTCTAAAATTAACCTTGAAAAGGCGGTGATATGCGAAATGGGACTTTGCGAAGACACTACCGTGTGGTAGTTTTTGTTAGTCTGCCAGCGTCTAATCATGAAATGTATATCTTCACCGCCACATGCGGGTTATGTAGGAATGAAAAAGCTTTTAAAGTTTTCTCCCTCGGTCGAGGTGTAGGGCAAGGTGACCCCTGCTCTCCGCATATCTTCGTCCCTCTTGCATGGAGTATTTATCCCCCTTAATTGAAACTATGTAGAATTACGGCAGATGGCAACGGATTAAAGTGGATGACAACGGGGAGTTATCACTTTAAACGTCCTTTCTTTGGGAATAGCAGTGTCATAACTTTGGAAAGGCAACCCCACGCGGGTTTCTCCCAATTAAAGAAGTCCTTTTAAGTCCCCGCAAATCTTAGATAAAATAAAATCGTGGAGCGAGTCTAAGGTTCGATTCTCTAGAATGTTAACCCCTGC
The DNA here is from genome assembly GCA_025563575.1 of Acacia pycnantha. Classification (NCBI taxonomy): domain Eukaryota; kingdom Viridiplantae; phylum Streptophyta; class Magnoliopsida; order Fabales; family Fabaceae; genus Acacia; species Acacia pycnantha. Next base: position 1,198 of record JAMWYP010000895.1, on the reverse strand, counting down.
TGAAAATGAAACTCGGTGATGACTTAAGCTTCCGAGTGTGTTGATTCTTGGGCAAAGATTTGAGTGTCAGGTTTGTTCGGGAAAGGGTTTGTTTTGCTCTTTCAAGTATATCATTGAGGCTCCGAGATGAAGCTCTCAGGTGGAAGAATAAATCTCTAATCCTTAGATCGGCCGGATTTACTTTAAGTGCATCAGCTACAGCCTCCATACCACTTTAAACTATACGACTACAACTCTCCGCTATCCGGCTTGCTTTGACAAAACCAGAAGTTAATCGGGAAATTCATGCAGGGATACTCGAGTGATGGCGTGGAGTTAGTACGGTGAAATGGAAGGAGTTTCCAACCATCTCACCGTAGGGGAATCGGATTCTTGAATCTTGAATCTAAAAATAAAGCCTTCATGATGAAATGATTTCAAAATCCATTTATAATCTACTTCTCACGTTGGGTCCGTGTTACGAAACGAAATATTTCATTAAGGGATTCAAGCCACACGCAAGTCGACATTATGTCCTTATTTACGGCGAGATTTGATTAAGTCTTGGGGCGGCTTCTCTTAATATTAAATGGAGATGTTCAGGCCGATAGTCAAATTAAATTTTGGGATGAGTCTTTATGGGGAGTACAAATCTACAAAAGCATATGTCATTTTAGCGTCCAATCCCCAGGAGCGTCCCCACAACCTAGCCCTGTTCGTGAAGCTAGGCGGCTTCTCTTGGCGTAGGGCACTATTGATACCTTACTCCCTAAGTATGTGTATACCTTTATATAATATGTGAATCTAGAGGATCAACTTCCGCCTTACACAGGTCTATAACCAAGATTACGGGAGTTCTACGAAATCGACCTAAAATGCTATTGAATATCTTAATTTGGGATACTAGTAAGTTCATTTGGCCAATGGTATTGAATCTTCAGTATTGTATGAGTCAGAACTTTCAATTGAAAGCCTGGTGAAAGGGAAGTTGCTCTCAAATGAACGAGAGAGTCCGAAGGGACCATGTCTTGAGAGAAGACTCTTCTGTGCGCTTTGCCAAAATGAGTAGGAAGATTTGGCTCATAATTTCAAAGGACCTTAATTTTAGCCTCTAACCTTTACTAGAAAAATTCTATTTTGCGACAGAAAATTGCGACGAAATTTATCAGTGCCAAAATTCTATGGATTTTGCGACGGATCCGTTTTCCATTCGCAAATT
>JAMWYP010000894.1:7500-10000 GCA_025563575.1 Acacia pycnantha | reverse complement strand
ATGAAAAGTACCCGTTAAATTTGTGATTTCTTTGTTGAATTCACTCTTCCTAACCACAAGGCACGTGGTGGGGGGATCCGGCAAGGTTTCGTGACGGTCGGATTTTGGGTGGTTTGCCCTTGGACCCTCCCGGGCTAGTTCCGGGACAGTTCCAACCTTACCACCCTTACTCAAAATGAAAAGTACCCGTTAAATTTGTGATTTCTTTGTTGAATTCACTCTTCCTAACCACAAGGCACGTGGTGGGGGGGTCCGGGCAAGGTTTCGTGACGGTCGGATTTTGGGTGGTTTGCCCTTGGACCCTCCCGGGCTAGTTCCGGGCAAGTTCCAACCTTACCACCCTTACTCAAAATGAAAAGTACCCGTTAAATTTGTGATTTCTTTGTTGAATTCACTCTTCCTAACCACAAGGCACGTGGTGGGGGTCGGGCAAGGTTTCGTGACGGTCGGATTTTGGGTGGTTTGCCCTTGGACCCTCCCGGGCTAGTTCCGGGACGTTCCAACCTTACCACCCTTACTCAAAATGAAAAGTACCCGTTAAATTTGTGATTTCTTTGTTGAATTCACTCTTCCTAACCACAAGGCACGTGGTGGGGGGGTCCGGCAAGGTTTCGTGACGGTCGGATTTTGGGTGGTTTGCCCTTGGACCCTCCCGGCTAGTTCCGGCAAGTTCCAACCTTACCACCCTTACTCAAAATGAAAAGTACCCGTTAAATTTGTGATTTCTTTGTTGAATTCACTCTTCCTAACCACAAGGCACGTGGTAGGGGGTCCAGGCAAGGTTTCGTGACGGTCGGATTTTGGGTGGTTTGCCCTTGGACCCTCCCTGGCTAGTTCCGAGCAAGTTCCAACCTTACCACCCTTACTCAAAATGAAAAGTACCCGTTAAATTTGTGATTTCTTTGTTGAATTCACTCTTCCTAACCACAAGGCACGTGGTGGGGGGGTCCGGCAAGGTTTCGTGACGGTCGGATTTTGGGTGGTTTGCCCTTGGACCCTCCCGGGCTAGTTCCGGGACAGTTCCAACCTTACCACCCTTACTCAAAATGAAAAGTACCCGTTAAATTTGTGATTTCTTTGTTGAATTCACTCTTCCTAACCACAAGGCACGTGGTGGGGGGGTCCGGGCAAGGTTTCGTGACGGTCGGATTTTGGGTGGTTTGCCCTTGGACCCTCCCGGGCTAGTTCCGGCAAGTTCCAACCTTACCACCCTTACTCAAAATGAAAAGTACCCGTTAAATTTGTGATTTCTTTGTTGAATTCACTCTTCCTAACCACAAGGCACGTGGTGGGGGGGTCCGGGCAAGGTTTCGTGACGGTCGGATTTTGGGTGGTTTGCCCTTGGACCCTCCCGGGCTAGTTCCGGGACAGTTCCAACCTTACCACCCTTACTCAAAATGAAAAGTACCCGTTAAATTTGTGATTTCTTTGTTGAATTCACTCTTCCTAACCACAAGGCACGTGGTGGGGGGGTCCGGCAAGGTTTCGTGACGGTCGGATTTTGGGTGGTTTGCCCTTGGACCCTCCCGGCTAGTTCCGGGCAAGTTCCAACCTTACCACCCTTACTCAAAATGAAAAGTACCCGTTAAATTTGTGATTTCTTTGTTGAATTCACTCTTCCTAACCACAAGGCACGTGGTGGGGGGGTCCGGGCAAGGTTTCGTGACGGTCGGATTTTGGGTGGTTTGCCCTTGGACCCTCCCGGGCTAGTTCCGGGCAAGTTCCAACCTTACCACCCTTACTCAAAATGAAAAGTACCCGTTAAATTTGTGATTTCTTTGTTGAATTCACTCTTCCTAACCACAAGGCACGTGGTGGGGGGGTCCGGGCAAGGTTTCGTGACGGTCGGATTTTGGGTGGTTTGCCCTTGGACCCTCCCGGGCTAGTTCCGGCAAGTTCCAACCTTACCACCCTTACTCAAAATGAAAAGTACCCGTTAAATTTGTGATTTCTTTGTTGAATTCACTCTTCCTAACCACAAGGCACGTGGTGGGGGGGGGTCCGGGCAAGGTTTCGTGACGGTCGGATTTTGGGTGGTTTGCCCTTGGACCCTCCCGGCTAGTTTCGGGACAGTTCCAACCTTACCACCCTTACTCAAAATGAAAAGTACCCGTTAAATTTGTGATTTCTTTGTTGAATTCACTCTTCCTAACCACAAGGCACGTGGTGGGGGGGTCCGGGCAAGGTTTCGTGACGGTCGGATTTTGGGTGGTTTGCCCTTGGACCCTCCCGGGCTAGTTCCGGAACCTTACCAAACTTACTCAAAATGAAAAGTACCCGTTAAATTTGTGATTTCTTTGTTGAATTCACTCTTCCTAACCACAAGGCACGTGGTGGGGGGGTCCGGCAAGGTTTCGTGACGGTCGGATTTTGGGTGGTTTGCCCTTGGACCCTCCCGGCTAGTTCCGGGCTAGTTCCGGGACGTTCCAAACTTACCACCCTTACTCAAAATTAAATGTAGGCATTAAATTTGTGATTTTCTTTGTACATTCTCTCATAC
>JAMWYP010000893.1:0-21261 GCA_025563575.1 Acacia pycnantha | reverse complement strand
TACTAGCACACCACTCAAGTGATACTGCCAGTGATGAAGAAAATCACTCAAGTAATCATCTTTGGGGATGCCTCTTGAGTGATCACTCGACTAAAGTTGATATAACTTTCATATAAGTCATTTTAGCTTCGAATTGATCCATTTCAACCTTCATTTGACCATAGAGACCTCCAGTATCATATCTAAGAGCTTGGATCTTGATATTTCCATTAGATCTTGCAAGTCCTTCTTTCTTTGATCTCTGTTTGTCTTTTTTATGGTCATTCTTCACAGTCTAGCTCAATAACTTCTTTCTTTTCTTGACTGTTATCTTCAATCTCTTTCTTCTTCTTCATTTTAGTCATTCTCCATAATTCAATTAGGTAGCTTCTTTTTTTTTTTCTTTGACATCCTCTCCCTACATTTGATAACTTCAATCCTCAATATATTCTTATTTTTTTCATCTTGATCAATCTCCATACTCCAACTTGATATCTTCTTTCTTTTCTTGACTAATCTACAAGATATTTTACATTAAATATTGTAGTTAGTCAATGTAGGAGATAAATGCATTATGCAAACTTTTTGCTCTTAATATTTGACGTAATCAAAACTAATCATATCTAACATTCTTCCCTTTTTTGATGATGACAATTCTATTAAGAAAAATATATATGAGTATGAAACATAATAGATACAACATCTTTTTCTTGCCTTTCTCCCCCTTATTTGACATCAGCTATGCAACTCTGATGTATATTCATGTTGTCTCTAGAATTCTCCTATTGAATTGAGCTTCTGTTTCATATTTCTATGACAATATGCTTAATGCTCCTTTTTATTGGCATATGTATTTGTTGCTTTGAATGTTGTAGCCAATATATTTCCCTTGATTAAGTATTAAAGCATCTTTCCTTAAATTTAATAGACTCTCTTTTTAGTGTGTTAAGGAATGATCTCGCATAGAACAAATTCTCTCGCACATAAGTTAAAATCATTCTTCCAAGGAGAATGGTTAGTGTGATCAAGTATAAAAAATTTCCTTTCTACAACATATTGTTGAAATTAAGACCATGGAAAGGAAATATATGGGAAACTCATCATCAAAATTAATCAATTGAGAGTGAATACAGATGAGTATGTTATAAAGATTTTCTTCAAATAAAAGAGATGAGCTGTATGATATAAAAAACATGTAAATGTGAAGCTCCCCCTTAATGAATGCATGACTTAAAAATTATTATGAAAAATAGAGTTAAGAACTCTCCTGGATTGGAAAGACCTTTGAAAAATTTACAGAGAAAATGAGTATGGAAGTCTAAAAATGACGATGCTATTCAAGGGTTTTGTGGCTGAAACCCAATATCACTCAAGCGGTTACTTGAGTGATCCTACTTGACCATCACTGGAGTGATGCAACTCAGAGAATTTTGATTTAAGAAATAATATAATACCTCACTCGAGTAATGTCGTAATTACTCGAGTCATAATCCTTTGTAGTCCATTAATGCATCACTGGATGATGTGATCAGTACTAAGTATCTCTGAAGGTGGACGTGAAGGATATTCAAAAGGATGAGTCTCTGTAGCAACATCTCCGAATGCATCTATGGAGAAGAAATTCCAAATGATCTTCGAATATGATCTTAAAATAATTTAGTCTCTACTCATTGCTTCTCATAAGGTTACTATTCTTCTATATCATCTTGGTCTAAGCCTTTTCTATTCAAATAAGGCCTTGTAGTTCTAGTTGATCAAATCATAGAGTTGCCTAATCTTGTCATTGATGTAGTGATGAGCTTAGCATTGTTTGTAGCAAGTTCAGTGTGAGATTGTTGAAGCTCCTCTCTTAGATAGCCCAAGATAGATTGACCTAAGAAGGAATAACTAGGCACTAGCTCTAGCATAATACTGTGTCTCATCTATCCTCAAATTCTTAGCTTCCACCCTTTACATCTTTCTCATAAAGCTCTGTGAAACAAGGAGAGGCAACTGAATCTTTATGCTCTGAATCTGTAGCCCATTAAATTTTGAAATATTGATTAATGGCTCATTTGGTTCTAAGTACCAAATCTTGTTTGCCTTTAGAAATAGAGAAACCAACTGAGGACAAATAATTGGTGTAGATTTGTGTATCTATATCTATTGATCTGAAAGAAGATGTTTTCTCTAATATTCCCCTCCTCCTCACTGATGATAGAGGCCATCATGTGATAATCCTTCTTGATGAAGTGAGTAAAATTCTTGGCCTTGGTCACCATAGCTCTAGTATAGGTATATCAGATAATCTTGTGAAGATCACAACTAGAGCTAGGATTGAAGTTGAGAATCCTCATTGGTTTTCATGGTCTAATGATTCTGAATATTTATGGCTTATTGAAATCTTTGAATAGACTGATAGGGAGCTCGATCCCTAACCACTCCTCAATCATTGAGGCTGAGATGGTGACCTTCTAATATTTGCTTGTTGTCTCCAAGGTATCCTCAATCACAATACCTTTCTTAGAGCATATCTCAGCTTGCTCCATAGTAATAATGGCTTACTTCCTTTCGGCAATAAAGAAGGTGGATAAACGAACAACTCATAATGACTAGACTTGTTCTTAGCCTTGAGCTTCTTTGAAATGAACTCTACTAGGGCTACTAAGAGGTCTTCATCCTCTTTCTCTTTCTCTAACTGCATCACTAGCTAATCACTTGCTAGTGATAGGGTGTCACTCGAGTGATCACTCAAGTGATACCACATATTCTGCTTATGCTCACATTGCAACACTATTACTTAGGCCTAATATTTTAGCTTACGTTCTTTGTACCCAAAAGTAGAGCATTTTGGTTGACTCCTACAAAAGTATAAATACATGTTTTTTGGTACCCAACTTCTCTTGGGTTCACACAATATTAGACATAACAACTCTTATGCTCTTATACAATTAAACCATATTATATTTGAGCAAAGTGTATAATAAACCAACAAAGATCAAAATATAATTTTACCCAATTAAATAAATTCAAGCCAATGAATCATAAAGGGTAATGAAACTAAGGAGTTCAATCACAAGATAACACATTTGAGACCAATGAACAAGATGTCAATGATGAGGAAAACTTTAGTGGATGAATTTCAAGCATTTATGACTTTCAGTATACAAAAATATTAACTTCCAATTTTGAAAATGCAATCAAAGTATGAATATTTTTCAAAGCATATGTATGTTGTAACATCGTAACGTCTCACTCTTGATATTGTTTGCTTTGGGCCCCATCACCCCTTACGGCTTTAAAACGTGTCAAGAGGGACAGGTATCTAGACCCTTATAAGGCGTCTTTCGTTCATCTCCCAACCGATGTGGGACATAACACTACACCCACCTTTGGGCTCAATGTCCTTGCTGACACATCAACCTACATCGACCGAATAAATTACCAATATTCATAATTTATTATAAAAATTTCTATGAATTGTTGGAAAATGATATATATACTTCATAAATGTAATGCGAATCAAACAAAAAATAAATTATAAAATATTATAATAATAGTTTTCTAAATTATTAAATCCAACCATCTATTTTTGGGTTAAGGTGCATATTGACCAATGAAGTGTTACACTAGGAGCACCGATACATAAATGTTTTGAAGGGAGCAAAAATACCAATAAACAATTGAAAGGGAGCAAAAATACCAATGAAAATTTAAAGTTTCAAATAATAGACCAAAACGGGATTGTGCTACTTTCACAAGTTTTAAATTCTGCATTGGTATTTTTGCTCCCTTTCAATTGTTCATTGGTAGTTTTGCTCCCTTCAAAACATTTATGTGCCCGGTGCTCCTAGCGTAACACTTTATTGGCCAATATGTACTTTAACCCTCTATTTTTTGATATAAGGGTAGAGATATATCATGAAAAGAAAATGGGATATAGGATTATGAAGGCATTGTAATTCCATGATCTTTGTGATTAAAGATAATATGCTCATGGATTCCCAATACCTAAAATATATTGTCTCTTTGGCCAAAGAACATATATATGGTCTATATATGATCGAGATTTCCAATATCTAAAATATATTACCTCATTATCACCAAAATAAGGAAAAAAATTATTATGAATCAAAATCGTTGGTTTAGGATTAAATTCACATACCTAATGCCTCCGGTTGAAATTCACCTCTGTTTTCCCTTTCACATTCACCATTACTCATCAATCTCTCACTCAACATTCTGAAAATGAACAAATTGAGCAATCAATCACTTCTTCAACTTCTCATTGGATGTGGGTAAGTTCTTTGTTCTTATTCTTCTTACCTTGTGAAGTTCAAATTTCTTTTGATGTCAATTCAAGTTCCGTAACCATAATACAATAATACTCTCTTTTCATATCACGAAAACAGATCATCCAACTAGTTGACGAAATATGAAAATAACGCACCTTCTTCAAACACTTCCATGGAAATTTGTGAGCATTCCTATTTGGCCTTTCTCATTCCTATGTCTTATTCTTCTTATTCTAATATATGTGAATTTCTAATTCTTATGGCACCAAATTCAATTGTTTTTAAGCAGAATAAAACATTATCTCTTTTTAAAACACAAAAATAGAGCATCAACCAGATAAGGAAAGCACACGTTTGGGGAAATTTGGTGAGCATTTATATTTCTCCTTTCTCATCATTATTATTATGTCAACTGATTATGTGAAAATGGATTACCTTTCCTTAGTTGTTATTTGATGAATGACGCTTAATAGTTTCTTGGCATCAAATTGGGCTATATAGTTATTAATCAATTACCCTTTTGTTGAATTTCCTTCTTTTCGTCTATATATATGTGCTCTGCATTAAAAAAAGTTATTTGTGTAATAAATTTTCATCCAGCTGCGCTATAGAAAAATATTATTGCATTGAAAGGATAACTTGTATTCTTGGACCTTTAGATCTTTTCTTTACAATCTTTTTGTCAAGTATGGATATGAACTTTATTATATTTGTCACAAAACCTAGATTGTCACATCATTAAAGATTTAGCCAAAAATATTACGGTTGGTATCTAAGGAAGCTCACAAAGAGCATAACATCATTTTTGTGAATCTAGAGATGCCCACCTTTCAAATTTACCAAATAATAAAATTTTTATTTTAAATTGTTTTGCTTAAAACAATTATTTTGGGTTTTGTAGTGTTAGCTTGTAGATTTACTGCAGGATTTACATTTAACTGATGCATCTCATAGATATTAGATGATGCGTATATATAGTTGTGACTATTTGTGTCCTTTATTTTATGTATAGTAAACTCAAAGTTGCTTATACTTGGAATGATCCAATCTGAATATGGTAATTTCATTTTAGTGTAGATAATGCTTAGAAACACTTTTCATATTGTTGATGTGCTTATTGAGTTGAATCTAAATTTGATAAGTTGCTTTAAATATGATATTTATCTGAAACTCTAACCGATTAGAAATTGGACATTTTTATTAGAAAAAGCAACAAGAAGGATGTATTATTTGTTGATTGTGGAAGATTTTGAAAGCCTATGATAGAGTCATAATAATTTAAGCCATTTTGAGATACTGTTAGAAGTTGACTCTCTTCATTATAAAAAGTTGGTCAAAAAGAAGAAGAAGCAGCCTCTAAAAATTATGGAAACGAGACTGAAGATGCCTCTAAGATTTAAGATCAAGAGACAAAGAAATGAGGAGCAAAATCTTACCAACCATGCCATTTAGGCCCCTTCAAAGATACATGATGAACGCCTAACCCATGAAGATTTGATTAAAGGTAATGTCTTTAGTTTTAATTGATGAATTATATGGTTAAAAATGAAGTCTTTAAAGTTTTGCTTATAGCTCATTTGATTGATTGATTCGTTTCTTTCTCTATGAAACATAAGGAAGGCAAAAGGTGCAAAACTCTGAAGACTGATAGAGTAAAGAGAAAATTGGAAGAAACCATAAACAATGAAGAATGTATTGAAGCTATGGAAATGAAGAGAAAGAAGATGAAGAATAGGAAGAGGGGTACCCAAAATCCATCAACACCATTACCAAGCTTGTCGAAAGAATTCAAAAGAAAAATTATCGGTGAATATGGTGGGAAAAGAATCATAAGGGTCATACAAAAGTGCTTGAATGAAACAGATGTAAACAAAAGACACTATAGAGTCACAATTCCTTATAGCCGGGTTGAGAGTTTCAAGTTCTTGGATGGTGAAAAGATGACAAATTTAAGGTTGTAGAGATCCATTATTGTGCCTTTGATTCACACACCATCAAGAAATGGGGTGTCTCTTCCTCTTACAGAGACATCATTGAAATTAGGAGAATGAGATTTTCATAAAGATAAGACTGACATAAAAAAGAAAGTTGTCATTATGTGCTAAAAACTAATTGGAACACAATAGTTGAAAAAGATGGTCTCAAAAAGGAGACCGTGTATAGATTTGGGCATTTCGTGATGTTCACAACAAAATTTCATAGCACTTGTCAAGCTTTGAGGAGGAGGAGGACGATGATGAAGATGAAGAAAAACAACTAGTCAATGGAAGCTCAAAAGTAGTTCAAATTTTCTTAATAAATATATATATATTTTTAATTTTTTTTTAATTGTAGATGGTAGAGTAGGTTTCTAACACAATTTGAATTTGGATTCCCATTAATCAGCTTAATTCTTCTTTAGCTTCTTGTGAGTTATCATAATTTAGATATTCAGTTTTATTTTTATTTTTTATGTAGCAATTAATTTAGTGTTTGTTTTTCATATTATGTTCAGTTTTTATCAATCATTTAATGGTCATCACATGATGATATAATTTTGAATACTCTTAGTGTTAGTTCTCTATTGGTTTTGATGATAACAGACAATTGTAAACTCAGATTGAAGTTTGTCTTTGTTAAGTTGAAAAACTTACTGTCAAAGGCAAACTCGAGTTTTGGTTTGGAAACTCAAGTTTGGACTTGACAGAGAGTAGTTCAAGTTTTTTAAAAGTTAGGCAAACTCGAGTTTGGGTATTGAAACTCGAGTTTTGACCATACAGAGAGCATCTAAGTTTTTCAAAGGCAAAGCAAACTTGTGTTTGGTTTTAATGAACTCGAGTTTTGACAAGACAAAGAGCTACCAATTTTTCAGCATCAACAAAACTTCAGAACTTGTGAAAACTCCAGTTTTCATCTGACAAGGTTTTTCTAAGTTTTTCTCTCAAATGAGGAAACTCGAGTTAGGATTTGGAAACTTGAGTTTAGGTCATATAGCGAAGAACTCAAAGTTTCTAAAGTTTTTGAAAACTCCAGTTTTGATTTGAAAACTCCGCTTTGAATAAGCAGAGAAGTTTCCATTTTTCAAAGAATTTTGGAAACTCGAGTTTCCAGTTTGGAAACTCGAGTTTAGGCCAAGCAGAGAGCTCTACTAAAATGGAACATTTTGAAAACTCTATTTTTGAAATGGAAACTCTAGTTTTGAGATTTTGGACTTAAACATGTTTTCTCATCAAAGGTCCAAAACTCGAGTTTGTCACTTAATGACTCGAGTTTTGAACTCTTCTCAAAACTTGCTTCAAAGACCAAATCGCGACATTCTTCTCTGTAAGGAGAAAACTCGAGTTAAGTTTTGGAAACTCGAGTTTAGGCTTTTAATGAAAAATGAAAACTCCAGTTTTGAAGAACAAACTCGAGTTTGTGTCGCCGGTTTTGAATTTCAAACTGGACAAATTTGCGAAACCTTTGTGTGTGATTCTAATACTTCATATCATCACTCATTACTATTCCTAACTATATTTAATCAGTTTGTTAGTGAGTTTCAGATGATTTAGAGAGAATTAAATGAAGCATTAGCATAAAGCATAAAGTGATGTCAGCATTAAATGCAAAGTCCAAAACTTGCATCCTTTTGGACAATCATTATCCACACGTTTCAAAGGGATTAATGTTTCCTTTCCACATCCAATAGCTACTCTTCCAACGGATTAAAAGTCAAGAAGTCAAGCCTAAACTTATGTGCAGCTGGATAACCAAAGAGTAGAGAGAGAAGAAGACCAAAACTTCAACTAATCCATTCCTAATGTTGGCAACGGTCATATTGAAGATTACAACGGTCATTTAATGATCTCTTGGTATAAATAGAGATACATTCAATTCTTCTCAACAACCAATCTATGAGAAAACGGAAATCATTCAAGTTTCAACTACTCTTTGAGTTTTCTTGTGAGAAGTATCTTTGATACATTGTACTTCAGTGTTTATTCTTATCCACTCTTAGAGAGAGTTCATTTATTGTAAAGAGTCTCAAGTCAGGGGACTTGGAGATTGAGATATTGATTGCAACTTGTAAGGGGGAGTAAGTTCTAGTGAGAGAATTACTCTTGAGTTACAGAGGTGTAATCAATTGTGATAGTGAAAATCCCAGAGAGTCTGGGGACTGGACGTAGGTTAAGAGATTGGATCGAACCAGATAAATCCTTTGTATCTTGCTTCTCTTCCTTATCCTCTGTTTATCCCTGTTTTCATTATCCAAAAACAGAGCACTTCGAAAAAGTTTTTAGAATCCCCAATTCACCCCCTCTTGGTGATTTAGCTTCACTTTCACTTAGTAGTTGGTTATTGATTAATGATATTTATGTTAATATTTAAATTTTGAATTGAATTATATTTAATCAATCCATATCTCTATATTACATATAAATAAAGTATTTACAATTTTAGTTATTGATCATTAAAGCTTAGATTAGTAGTCAGCAACCGTTGAGGTATTCCCAATCTTATTATGCTTTTTCTTTTCACCAATTTGTTTACACTTTATCTAGCTACCACTAGCTAGACCTTTTGTTTACATTTTTGTTGTCATGTGTAAAACTGTAAATTAAAATCAGGAAATACAAAATAAATAAAAGACAAGAAAAAAGTAGGGAGTGGAGAAGAATAGCATATCATTAAATTATCGATGAAAATATCATCATTTGTTTTCCAAATTTGCCAACAGAAAAACAATGAATTCCCCAAGTTAAGGTTTCAAGTACAACAATGTTAAATAAATCTTTTCAGTATTCAAGTTGAAGAATGAAAATCAACATGAAGTCTCTTATGAATTAAGTTTCAAGAAGATGTTTTTTTTTTTGTTTGTGAAAACAAAAGCCTTACTCTATTCAAACAATCTTGTGGTTTTGGTATGTGAATTTGCAAACTTCATCAAAAATCATCTGCATTGCTATGGCAGCTTTTCATCTCAAGAATCTTTATAACTGTAGCCCTCAAATTCTTCCCATACTTCAAAAGGGATCCAAGAGTGCTCATTTTCTGTTCAGTATTCAATGGTGATCTTACTATGAATACAACCTCCTCCAAACATGGAATCATGAATCCAGAATCCACCGTAAAATGTATCAATAAGCATCATCATTAGTTAAAATGTTATAGAATCCAATAAAAAGTTCTCTAATAAAACTATGAACTATGAAGATATATTTTAAGAATCAATGTGCGGTTGAGTGTAAAAGAGGTCAAAGTGAAATTTGACATTAAAATGTTTTCATAAATTACATGTCTCATACTTCTTTTTTTCTAACAAAGTGTTGCAAATATGGCTCCATGAATGTCAAATTTGTGCAGTTTGGGATGGCTATCGAAGAAGTCAAAAAGTCAATCGTTGGGAACGGCTAAAGAGCCTCAAAATCACTGATGAATTTGACCTTCATGTAGAGATGCTTTACTCCACTTGATAGTTTCAAAGTATTATGTTCTACATCGGCTGGAGAAGGGAACAAAAAACACCTTATAAGGGTCTAAATACCTCTCCCTCTCGACGTATTTAAAGTTGTAAGGGGTAATGGGGCACCAAAGCAGACAATATCGAGAGCGAGTTGTTGGGATGTTACATATGCACTTTTTATAAACAAGATGAATTGGAATCCAAGCAAATTTTTGAAATGTGCATCCCAAAACTCGATACATAGAAAGATTATGCACAATTTTACTTTCGCTCCATTTAGAAATCTGAAACATTTTGAAAACCATAAATAATTGATTGCTAATGGTATGTAATAATGAGCAAGTGTTTATTACCCAAATTAGTTCATATGAGCACAAGATAGAAAAATATATGTGAGATGATTGGAATAGATCACTAGAAGTGAACTTTGAGTGAAAGTGAGAAGTAATACTGCGATAGGGGTTTTAACTTCAGGAACCTGACATCACTCGAGTGGGTACTCGAGTGATCGTGCCTAACCATTACTCAAGTGATCACTAGAGTGATAAACCCTAGAACATTCCGATGGAGTAAGAAGACAATACCTTACTCAAGTAATCTCATAATTACTCGAGGGATTATCCTTTGAAGATTAGTTGAGCATCATTCCTTGAATTTACACCTCTCAATCTTCTAGTTGGTCTGATCACTTGGACAATCACTTTCAGTTGTCACGCAATGATAATGGTAACTCGAGTGGTCACTCGAGTAATGCTTTTTTTGTTCTTCTTTTCTTTCTTCATGATTGGCTAGGCACTCCTAGTGATTCCTCGAGCACTTATGAAACCTTTTACGAATCTCTCATAGAGTGACTCTCCCTTACACATTGTAAGGATACAACCTTGATGATGAAAGATTCTAATAAACCTTTTCTCTCAGAATTGAATAAGATGAACATAGAAGTACAATATAAATAATATATCTCTCTCTCTAAGGTAAGTGATATGGAAGTCAGAAAACAACAAAGAGTATTCAGGTTGAAGTGGATGATTCATGATTTTAACATTTTGGCGCTATTGCTCGCTCCTATAAACTTTGAGTGTTTTTCTATTTATAGTTCATGTAGCTTGATGATCATTGAGGTTTTCTTCTTCCCATTGAGGCTTACAAACTATGACCGTTTAAATAACCATTGGAAGCTTCTGACATAAAAGTGTATATGATCGTGAAATTCCAAAATTCATATATTTTCCAATTGACTTTTGTTGAGCATGATTATAATGTCTTTGAAATACCTCTCTAGTCTAGTTTTATATGTAATAAGTTTCAATCCTAAACTCATTGTGTTCTCAAAGTTATGATCTAAAGATTGACAGCTGCTTTGAAACATCGTGAGAACATCGAGCGTCAATTTTTGAGATCCATATCTTTTTCTTCTAAGCCTCTTTCAGCTTGATCTTAGTTCTTTAAAATGAATTTTGAGCATAATAAAGTGGTCATCACTAGAAGGGGTATTTACTCATCATTTTAGCTTTGAATTGCCTCATTCCAACCTCTATTTGACCATAGAGACGTATAGTATCATATTTAAGATCTTGAATCATGATATACCCATTAAATCTTGCAAGTTCTTCTTTCTTCAATCTCTCTTTATCTTTTAATGGTCATTCTCCACAATCTAGCTTAATAACTTCTTTCTTTTATTGATCATTATCTTCAATCTCTTTATCTTTTAATGGTCATTCTCCACAATCTAGCTTAATAACTTCTTTCTTTTATTGACTTTTATCTTCAATCTCTTTCTTCTTCTTCTTCATTCTAGTCATTCTCCATAATTCAATTATGTAGATTATTTCTTTTCTTTGACTTCCTCTCCCAACATTTGATAACTTTAATCTTCAATATCTTCTTGATCAATCTTCATATTCCAACTTGATATCTTCTTTCTTTGCTTGACTAATCCACAAGATATTTCACATTAAATATAGTAGTTAGTCAATGTAGAACATAATACATTATACAAACTTTTTACTTTTAATATTTGACATCATCAAAACTAATCATATCTAACAAAATCTACACCTTTAAGTGGTGATATGGATGATGAAATCAATTTGCAATGGCAGTTAGATTTCACTAAAAGTGGTATTTGAGGCTTCATAAAGGGATAACTTCATATGTTTTTGTAGAGGTCCTTTTATGGATTGAAGCAATTATTCAGACAATGATGCATAAGGTCTCGTAAGAGCAATAACTCGTGCGTTTTTCAAATGGTTGAAGAGAACCATAGTCACATAATTTATGATATTTTCCTTTTTTAAATGAATGGTGTACTGTTAACTATAGAAAGTTTGAATTCAATAGTGCCTATTAAAGAATGGTACTCATAAATTTTTAAAAGTAGCACATGGGTGAAGCAATGAACATTCTTGGACTTAAGATCCAATGAAATAGCTTAAGAAGAATTCTCTCTATCTCAAGAGAATTATATAAGGAGATTCTTGAGCAATTCTAGATGGGTGAATGCAAACCTTTGGATACCCCAATGAATTCAAAAATGAATTTGAGTCTTGACATTTAGGCAAACTAAATCAACATAGAAAACAAAAAAAGAAATTTCATGAAAATGATGCTGGTAGTCTAATGTATGTAGTGATGCATACAAGACCATATATCTAATTTTGTGGTATGACTCATAAATTGGTGTTAGTCCAACCACTGTGAGAGGCATTGTTAAGGAATTATTGAGATACTTTTAGGGCACATTGATTATGCGCATTCAAAATATGTAAAGTGGCAAGACAAGTGACTATATGGCTGATGATGTTTGAAAACACCATTGATTTGAAAATGAGAATTCAAACCTAGTCTTAATGCATTTTGAAAACACTATAATCATTGCTTGAGTAAAAAACCCTAAGCATTATACCAAGACTAGATATAAAAGTGTGATTTTGTTAGAGATACTATAGCACATAAAGTTTTTGTTGAACAACACATTCATATATATACAAAGTCCCCTAACTAACCCTGTGTAGCTAAGGAAATACACGAAAAGCATGTTAAGTCCTCTGGCATGCATAATAAGTGAAGTAAAGATACTTCATTATGGTTTTACATGTGTATGTGAAAGTATACAATGTCTAGTATGTCGTACATGTTGATGAAGTTGACTTTCTCACATGAGCAACCACCTTTGACACTTAGGAAGATGTGCAAAGATGAGACAATTAACAAAGCAAAGAAGAGTGCTGTTAGACTTGGCTTTCACTCAAGAGGGGGGTGAATTGAGTGTCTGATAAAACTTTAGATAACTTTGAAAATCTTTTCGTAACTTACTGAAAGTAGTTTGTATGATAGAAAGGATTTATAAAATAATAAACAGTCATTCAAACATATATGCTGTGAATATAAGAGATAAGGGAAGAGAATATGCAAACTGAGATTTATACTGGTTCGGCCCAATCCTTGACCTACCTCCAGTCCGCAAGCTATACTTGAGATTTTCAATCCACTATCCTCTTGTTTAATTCGGGCACAAGAGAAGCCTATACAATCCCACAAGTTCACACAGGCACTTGTGAAGCTGAATTTCTCACCGAGATACTCCCCCTTACACACTGTAAGGATACAATCAATTTCTCACTCAAGATCACCCAATCTTGAGTAATTCTCAGATAAAATGATAAGATGTTTACAATGAATCTTCTCTCTCTCAGAAGTGAATGAATAAACACTGAAGTACAATACAAATCATTTCACTCTTTATAATGAACTAAGTAGGCATTGAGAACAAAGTGTGTATGAGATAAACGCTTGATTCGTAATGTTGGCATTTCTACAAGATAAGCTCCGTGTCTAACCTCTTCTATCTTGAATGTTTCTCCTTTTATAGTTGATGAAGAGTATTCGACCGTTTGAACAATTCTTCCCATTTAGCATATGACCGTTGGAATAAATATAGCCGTTGAAGCTTCTGACGTAATGATATTCTTTTTGTAATATGATGTTAATCCTTCATATAATCATCTAAAACTCATTAACAAGCTGATTAAACATAATTAGGAATAGTAATGAGTGATGATAAGGATTAATGAAATCACAAACAATGATTTTGGATTTTCGAACATGGTGATTTTCAATCAGAGAAATATTGGCTCGAGTTAAACTAGCCTGGCTCAAGTCAATTACTCTTCTCAAAACGTCTAACTCTCGGCCTTGCCTTGACTCGAGGTTTTTACTCCTTGGCTCGAGTCAAATGCCATTCTTGAAAGTCCTTTGCTCTCTGACTTGACTAGGCTCGAGGTTGGACTTGCCTTGGCTCGAGTTACAAGCTCATCTGGCTTGCTTGAGTTTGCTAGCTTTGGCATTGATCCTTAATCTGATCTTTTGATCATATGAAACTTGCTCATAAATATGATTAATATCATTGAAAAGTATAACAAGTAATAATTAATTGATAACAATCATTTTTGGATTCTCTGAGACGTTGAGGACTGAGCTCTGCTACTATGCGCTTTATTGACTCAAGTCATTTATACTTTGCTCGAGTCAATCTTCTCTCGATCACTTAGCCTCTTGTAGACACAAGGTAAGAGCTTATCAAAACTTGGTTAGTCCCAAGTTATGTGAAACACTAAGTCTAGATTCATATGGAATTGGTTTCTGTAATACCCCAAAATCGACTTAGGGAAAATATCATAAATGGGAAATGTAAATATTAAAAATAGGTGAATATGAGGTTTCAAACACCTTGTATTGAGTTTACCTTGTTGTTAAGGTAATTTCTCTTGAAATTAGATAATTTGCAAATAGGTCCCTAAAACGTTTGAGAATTTGCAAATAGGTCCCTAAGCACATTGTGGGTTATAAATACCCTGTGAAAGCTATAAAAGAAGCAAGTAAAAATCTATTTGAAATAGGGAAGGATATTGTCCCTAATTTAGGTAATTTATTAAGTTACAAACTTGGAGAAATTGTAGAAGAATACTCAAAAAGTAAGGAAATGACCGAAATACCCCCGTAAATGCTAAGATAATGCAGGAGACATGAAAGCAAAAATGTCAATACAAAAATTATGAGTTAATGATTAATACTAAATAAGAAAATTGTCAACAGTTAGAAAGGGATTAATAAAGTAATTAATGGCTAATTATTTAGACATGAATGAAGAAGATATCCAAAGTTAATTAAATAAAACCTCTAATATGAGATTAAATTACTAATGATGCTTTAATAGCTAGATTATGGGGTAGACTAATTAATCAATGAGAAGAGCAATACTAGAACAATTAATCATTTGATTAGGAGGTTAATTAAGCTTTGCTAATCACTTTGAAGAGTCAACAAAAGCAACACTTGATCCACAAAGGGCCACATCACTTGGTTTGTGAAAGTAGTGGAGTATGATGTAGCCAACAATGCAAAAAGACTTTGAGAAAATAGAAGAGAAAGAGTGATGGGAGAGGGGACGAAAATTTGAAGGAAGGAAGAGGTGAGAATTTTGATCTAATAGTTAGAATTGAAAAGTCAAAGAAGTATTCCTTGAACCACAAAGTGCCACATCACTTGATAGGAAGAATATGTGAAGTTGAATTAGCCAACAAAGCAAGGAAAATTATATGACATGTGTGGGAAAGATTTTGTGAGAATGGAAGGGCCAACAAGGCAAGAATGAGGGAGTAAGAAAATGGATGACATCAACCCTTTTAAGCCATGAATTTCGCATGGCATAGGGAGCTTTGGGCAAATTGTAATGCCAAATGGGTCCTTGAGTTTTTCTATAAATAGGAGCAATCCTCTCTTCATTCTTCACACCAACTCATACCAAATAGGTGAGTTTTAGAGAAGCAAGAGTAGAGAGAAGTGAGAGCTAGTGAGAAGCAAGAAGGGTGAAGGAGTGTTCTTCAAGGGTAAGTGTTCTAGCTAGTCTTTTAGCTTTTGTAGTTTTTGTAGTCATAATTAGTTTATGCTTTGATCTTAAAGATTCAAGAGTAGTGTTGTTATCATGTTTTTATGGTTAGAAATGTTATTATTTCGAAAATATAATAGAAAATATGGTAGAGCAAAGTTCTTGAGGATTGAAGATCAAAGTAGCGAAATTCGACAAAATTTACGGTTGAAAGTTTTGAAGGCAGCGTTATTTAAGATATTATTTTATATATCACCTGATCTTCAAAAATCATAAAATTTTACATGAGTAAATTAGACATGTGGGGCTGTCCAAATATATAAAATATGTATCACTTGGAGTTCTACAGGAGGAGATATAAATCCTTGAAGTTAGGCCATTTTTTCCAGACGAAATTCTGGGCAGAGTTTAGAAACCTTAAACCTGGGAATGACTCAAGAAATCTGGGCGAAAATGAATATTTTTATTTGAAACTAGACATCCTAAGGAATTCGAGGAATTTTACGGATCCTCGTTTCGAGTTTTGTAGAATTAATTATGATTTTTCAAAGTTGTTGGAAAATCTGCCCAGAAATTCAGTATTTCGTTTTTGAGAAAATGTAAGGGAAAAATTGTAATAATGAATACCCCAAGGGTAGAAATGTCAAAGTGGGTGGAAATAACCTTTTTGATATTATTCTAAGAGATAGTATATTAGTTGTGATATTATGGGAAAAAGGAATAATCCGACGATAACGTATAGGATATCCGAGAGGTCCGGAGTCGGGTTTAGAAGGCCGGACGTTTGGCCATTACACGGTGAAAGGTACGTTCGCGTACTGTAACACTAACACTGATGTTTATTGTATGCATATATGTGATATGTGTATTGTATGTGATAGCTTATAACTCTGTGGTATGTCTATGTGCTGTTTATATGTTCATGTTTGCTATGGGTGATATATCTCGCATGCTTTTAGGCGATATATGTATACATGCTATTGGGCGATATATCTATGCATGCTTTTGGGCGATGAGTGCACATATACTGTTGTTGATATGATTGTCTCTGTGGTCCATATGTTGTGTCTCAGTAAATATGAGGTTAACTGCTACTCGAGATCCGGTGCGGATCTCGGCTCTTAACATAGCGCCAAGCTCCGGAGGACCGAGGACCGAGGAGAGAGGCAAGCACCCTGAGTAGAAGACCCAGTGAAGACTTCCTTTTGATGTTCCGCGGAAGTCTTTCCTTTTGTTATTATCTGCTTTTGAAATACTCGGCCACCGTGACCGTAGTTGTAACTAAACTGACCTACTATAGCTTATAAATATATATCGGCTCAATCGCTCGTTGCTCTACTCTGATCATTTTGAAATGATGTTTGATGATATGATGAAAAAAAAATTATACTGCTTTTAAAAGTTGGGATGTTACAGTTTCACTTCATTTGGTTGTGTATAATGTGAGCTATATCCAGAAAACCGAGCCTATGCTGAAATGGTTCTAGAATTTCAAGTGTCAACTTTAGAAGGCCATAACTCCTTGGTATGAACTACATTTTGGTTGGTTAAACTCTTGATGGAATACATTTTGAGTCTACTTTCATATGCCACATATTTCAGCTCAATTAGATTTGTAGTTTGTGAGTTACACTCAAAACACCGAAGCTTGGTCTCGTTGTGTGATGTTAATTAATGTACCAACTTGTGAAATTAATATCTCTCTCATAGGAACTCCTTTGGGGTTGAAACTTTGTCACAAGGATGCATTGGAAGTCTAGTTTCATAAAAAAAAATTTCACATCAATCCGATCTCTGGTTTAGGAGATATAATTGAATTACCAGACGTCGCCTAGCTGAAACGTGGAACAAATGTGAACAGAGTTGCTGAAATCACTATTGGCTCGAGTCAAAAAAATGTCTGTCTCGAGTTTTGAGCAAGACTCGAGTCTATGAAATTCCTGGCTCAAGTAAACTCCTACCAGACGCCCAAAACACTGTAGAAAACATTCTAACTCGAGTCAAAGACAAATTCAAGTTTTGGTTTGAAAATTCGAGTTTGGACTTGACAGAGAACAACTCAAGTTTTTGCAAACTTAGACAAACTCGAGTTTGTATTTGAAAACTCGAGTTTAGACCATAAAGAGAGCTCCTAAGTTTTTCAAGACAAAGCAAACTCGAGTTTAGTTTTAGTAAACTCGAGTTTTGACAAGACAGAGCTATCAACACTTTTAGATTTAGCAAAACTCCAGTTTCCATTTGGAAACTCGAGTTTATGCTAATCAGAGAGTTCTATAAGTTTCCAAGTTTTGCTGGAAACTCGAGTTTGGATTTGGAAAATCGAGTTTACAACATACAGAGAACTATGCTCCACTCAACTTGAGAAAACTCAGCTTTGATTGAAAACTCCGCTTTGATTGAAAACTCCAGCTTGCATATGACAAAATTGCAAAGTTTTCTCTTAAGAGGAAACTCGAGTTTAGTTTTACTAACTCGAGTTTAGGACTTATAGAGAAAAACTCAATGTTTTTAAAGATTTGAAAACTCCAGTTTAGAACATACAAAGAGCTTTCCATTTTCCAAGTTTTATGGAAACTCGAGTTTGTGCTGCTGCAGAGCTTTGCTCTATTTAAATCTTTGAAATCTCCGTTTACATTTGAAAACTCCAGTTTGAGCATTTGGACTTAAATCTATTTTTCATCTTAAAAGTTCAAAACTCGAGTTTGTCACTTAATGACTTCAGTTTTGATCTTGTCTCAAAACTTGCTTCAAAGTTCAAATCGCGACATTGCTCTTTGGAAGAAGGAAACTCGAGTTAAGGTTTGGAAACTCGAGTTTTGCTTCTGATACACAGTGACAAACTCCAGTTTGGATGAACAAACTCGAGTTTGTGTCGCTGGGTTTGAAATTCAAACTAGACGAATTTGTGAAATCTTCATGTTTGAGCTTAATACTTCTTATCATCACTCATTACTATTCCTAACTATGTTTAATCAGTTTGTTAGTGAGTTTCAGATGATTTAAAGAGAATTAAATGAAGACTTATCATAAAGCAAAAAGTGATGTCAGCTCATTAAATGCAAAGTCTAGAAAACTTGCACCCTTTTGGACAATCATTCTACACACATTGCAAAGGGATTAATGTTTCCTTTCCACATCCAATAGCTGCTCTTCCAACGGATTAAAAGTCAAGAAGTCAACCATAAACTTTTGTGCAACTGGATTAACCAAAGAGTAGAGAGAGAAGAAGACCAAAGCTTCAGCTAATTCTTCCTTAATGTTGGCAACGGTCACATTGAAGATTACAATGGTCATTTAATGATCTCTTGGTATAAATAGAGCTGCATTCAATTCTTCTCAACATCCAATCTGCAGAAAACGAAAATCATTCAAGTTTCCAACTACTCTTTGAGTTTTCTTGTGTAAAGTATCTTTTGATACATTGTACTTCAGTGATTATTTTTATCCACTCTTAGAGAGAGTTCAATTATTGAAATTCATTTATTGTAAGAATCTCAAGTCAAGGGACTTGGAGATTGGGATATTGATTGCAACTTGTAAGGGGAGTAAGTTCTAGTGAGAGAATGACTCTTGAGTTACAGAGTGTGTAATCAATTGAGTTAGTGAAAAATCCTGAGAGTCCGGGAGTGGACGTAGGTCAAGAGGTTGGACCGAACCAAGATAAATTCCTTGTGTCTTACTTTTCTTCCCTATACTGCTCAGCTCTATTTTAGTGTTAAAAAAACAGAGCAATTTCAAAAGAATTTTATAATCCCCAATTCACCGCCGTCTTGGTGATTAAGCTCCACTTTCATATCTTTCTTCTCTTCTCTTGATCTTCTCCATAATTCAACTTAGAATCATCATTCTCTGCAAGTTCTACCTTCTTCAATATCTCCTCCTCTTCTTGATTATTCCCAAAATACTTTGATAACTTATTGTTTCCTTGATTTTCTCTGTAATCTCTTATCTCCTTCTTGATTAATCTCTATAATTCAACTTGGACTAATCTACAGTAAATATATAATAGTTAGTCAATGTAGGAGATAAATATAGTATACAAGTTTTTTGCTCTTAATAATAGCATCTATATAATACATTATCAAAACTAATCATATCCAACAAGTGCTTATATGGTAGAGGCACTACTACAGAAAAGGGTTTTCATAGCACCCTTTTTATAGCACTTGTTCTACTAAGGGTTACAATTTAGTAACTTGAGCACCACAATAGGTTGATATCTACTATAGCTCTTGCCTAAGGGCCTGTTTGGTTTGAGGGGAGGGAATGAGAGGGGAAGAACCTCTAGATAGGATATTGACCAAATTGCTATTAATGAGAAGAATATTCCTTTTTGTTGAGAGTGTATTTTTAAAATATTGAAAATTTTTCATGGGTTATTTTGTAAAGATGACAGAAAAAATTTATCTCTTCTCCTTCCTTCCCCTCAAACCAAGCAGACCATAAGCGAGCGCTACATAATCCTCCTTTAAAATAACAATTTGTATATTATAGCTCTTTATTAAATAAGGGCCACAATAGGTTCAATCATTTTTTTAAAAAAGAAAATCAATTATTTTTTAAAACGAAATCATTTATTTTAAGAGAACTTGTGGGCAAGGGTTACAACATGTTTTTAATATTTTTTAAATAATTAGAATAAAATGATCTGATGTAGCGCTTGTTTAAAAAAAGATCTACAATATCGTTTTTAAAATTTTAAAATTATCTATTGTAGCTTTTATTTTGGAAAAGTGGTACAATAGGTTCCATTGGAAATCTGTATTTGAACATAAATATTCTCGGGTTTTTAGTATTCTTATATATATGGGTAAAGGATTTTTTCAGACACTGGAGATAGAGTTATCTCCAGTGACCCTAAAACTACGTCGTTTTGGATTAATGAATGACGTTTCTGTAATTTTGTTTATTTTTTAATCATATAAATTTTACCGAAACACCCTTTATTAATTCACCTAAAATTACTAACACAACTTTCATTAATTCAAAACGACGTAGTTTTGGGTCACCTGGAAATAACTTTATCTTTTTGACTGAGAAATATTTTTCCCTATATATATATATATATATATATATAATGATCTAATGTAGCTCTTATTTAGGAAAGAGCTACAATAGTTACCCCACTAGCCCCACCATCAGCCTGACTTGCTCGAACGGCTCAAACTTCGCTCCGCAAACATTGTTCTTCCACTCTCTTGTGGCTCGCTGGTTCTGCCAACATTAATTGTGGTTTTTATTATTCGAAGCCGTTTATCAACGACTCCCATCGTTGGAAATTGTTCCTTCATAAATGCATTGTGGGGTTCCAAGTTTGACTATTTGACTTTATTGAAATTGGGAATGACTCTTCCTAATTTCTAGAAAGTGGGTTCAAGACTCGAGGTTGACTGTATTGAAATTGAGAATGACTCTTCCTAATTTCTAGATTGTGGGTTCGAGACTCGAGGATGACTTTATTGAACTTAGGAAATAGGAATGACTCTTCCTATTTTCTAGATTTGATTCCTTTATTGCTTCTCTTTATATATTGTGTGTGACTCTTGAAAAATAGAGAGATAGAGAGAGAGAAAGAAAGAGGAAAAAAGCCAGAGTGCAAAAGGAAAAAGAGAGTCTGAGAACTCTGAGAGTTTGAGTACCACCATTGTTGGTGAAGCTTGAGTTTTCTAGAGGAAGTCTAGAGATTGAATGATTGA
>JAMWYP010000892.1:0-21419 GCA_025563575.1 Acacia pycnantha | reverse complement strand
ATATTGTTAAATAATCAGAGTGCTCCTTTATAGTTAAAAAGGAAAATTAAATGTAGGTGTAGACCTAATTTTAAATTTAATTGGTGCAACCAGATTTATTTATAAATTTCTATGATCCTAAGTCCTCCCTTAACTTGATGCATTTGAACAGTTTAATCCTTTGGTCATGAGGTGCTTACATATCCTCCAAATTCCTATTTTCCCCACCTCTGATTAGCAGCACTTCTTGTAGGACCAGTTTTTTTGTTCTTTCATATATATATATATATATATATATATATATATGAGAAAAGTATTTCTCCAGTCACCCGAGATAAGTTATCTCCAGTGACCCCCAAAACTACGTCATTTTGGATTAATGAATTGTGTTTCCGTAATTTTAGGTGAATTAATGAAGGGTACAAAATTGAAACACCTTTCATTAATTCAAAATGACGTAGTTTTGATGGTCATTGGAGATAACTTATCTTTAGTGACTGGAGAAACCCTTTACCCAAATAGGGTTTATCGTTTATCATGTCACTTGACTTAAGATTATGTCAAGTCACCCCAAAACGACGTCGTTTTGGGAGTTAGGAGAATTAATGAAGGGTGTTTTAGTAAAATTCATGTAATAAATACAAAAACAAAAATACCAAAATACCATTCATTAATTCTCCTAACTCTCAAAACGACGTCGTTTTGGGGTTAGAGAAATTAATGTACTCTCAAAACGACGTAGTTTTGGAGTGACTTGACATAACCTTATATCAAGTGACATGACAAACGATAAACCCATATATATATAATATTTGTAGGCGCTCATTCTAATAACCTGTTTTATTTTTTTTTATTTTTTATTTTTTTTTTTTTTGCCGTAGTAAAACATTGCATCGAATTATATTAAAAACTATCAAGACCTTACATGAACTAATACTTATCAAAAAGCAACCCACGGTCACTTTTCCTTATGTGACTACACTTACACAATGTTTGATCCGTAGAAAAGTATTTTGTAGAAAGGAAATATGAAAAGCATCTATCTCATTAATTTCACTTTTCTAGGTGCATTTCACTTTTCATTTCTCTTACGACCATTCCATGTTAGGGTGGCTCTTTGAATTTCTCTTTGAAGTTGAACAAGTAATTGATTTAGACACGCCACTTTGCCTCCCTTAAGATTTACCTCGATCGTTCCGCTTGTCTAGGATCCGACAAAACATAACAATTAACAATTGAGCAATAATGATGTTGTTAAGAGCAGACATTAATTGTAGCAAACCACTGAGCATTTGTGAGGGAGGATTTTAGAAGTAACAACTATGGATTATAATATATTTTTCATTTTGTTACGGATTTATATAAGGCTCGTATTCAATATATGGACCAAACAGGGGCAATCCACGTGGTACAGATATGACGCCACACCACTTGGGCTTGGAGGCACAAGAGGCCCAACAGTCCAAACCCTAAACCTAAGGTAGCCTCTATATATAGCTGGTTAACCCTAAAGGTACACACTTCCACGGTCTACGCTCCGGTTAATTACATACAGCCGTCACAGAGCATACAGATCACCCCCCTTTTGGCTAAACGCCTCCACAATCATCTAACTACGTGGACTTTGATCCCTCTTCAGGGTACGTAGGCCTTAGGAATCGCTCCTAGGTCAAGTCCCAATCAACATCAACATACTAGCCCCTCAGGGTTAGACAATCTGTGTTCTACACCAAAACAGTGGCGCCGTCCATGGGGACGATAAATTTCGATTCCCGTGACCAAAGATGGTCAATGATTTTAATTTCCAACTGCCAAATGAGACTTTTGTGGCTAATGTTTTGTGTGCTGACGCAATAATGAATTTAATCCGATCAATTTCGTTGATTTAAAAAAAAAAAAAAACACCCCCGATTTCGCACATCTCCGTTTGGGGATTTCACAGTTCTCCGATGTGGTAAGGAGGGGAATTTTAATCCAAATCGAGTCATCCATCAGCGGAACCCCAGGGATTTTTCTCTCAATCTGACCTGCATTTTGCGCAATACACAAAACGACGAAAAGGTTGGGAAGGGATGATCGGACGATCTCGGCACATGAACCTCAACTGGATCTCGGCAAATCAACCTACCGAGTTATCTCAGCAAATCAACCTCAGACGGATCTCGGCAAGTTGACCTCAAGTGGATCTCGACATTTCGGCATTCTGATATTGTCAAAAACTTAATCCTGGTGAGTCGCAGCTGAAACCCGGGCTTCTCGGATTTCCAACCATGGCGTCTCGTCCCTTTCATCCGAGTTACGAATGCCAGAATGCTATTTGGACCGAGATACAATTTTGGAAGGTCGGGGCTTCTATGCAATTAAGTCTATATCTTCTGTTAGATAGAATCAGTTAGCTCACTCTCCAATAATGCAAGACAAGGCCGATTCTTGAGAGTGCCATGGAGCTCCTTCGAGGTGGAAGGTTGGTAAATTTCGTCACTCTTAGTCTGGTATATATTTGTGTTTGAGCAAATCGGCCAGGAAAGAAGATAGCAACTGAAGGGCTTATTAGCCTGGTATATATTAGTCTGGGATTTGGTATCTTCCGCATTGGAGCTTAAAGATTTTGCTTCTCCTTTTAACTCATCAAGGGGAACATTATTCAATAGTTTTGGTGATTTCTTCTCCAAGGATGCTTTGGAAGATGCTGCATCGAACTTTCCAAAATGCTTCGACATTTGAGTCTGCCTTCCATTGAAGTCGGCCTTTCATTAAATGGTTTATTTTTAATAGATTGCCTTGTTTTTCTCCTTCTCTTAATTTTGATCTTGGAGAATCTAACCCCACTCGAAAGTGGCTTAAGCGTTGGACTGGACCAAGCTATTGGGCATACCTCATTTTCTCCATTTACGGTATACATTCTATAAACTCATAGGATGACGGACCCCGTTTACACCAAATCTCGTTAAAACCACGGCTCCGTGAAAATTGGAAGGCGGACCTCGGTTACACCGAATCCGGTTAAAATCCCGGCTCCGTTGAAGGCGGCGCCCGTTTACACCGATTCTGGCTAAAATCCAGGCCTCGGGTAATGACGGCTACAACCGCCAAATCTTTAAACATGTAGGAATTCGAGGTACATAAACCCGTTTCTCAAAATCATGTTGAAGTTAAACATGTATGAAGTCATGGTAAAGAAACCAGTCTTCGAAGATCATGCCAAAGCTAAATATGCGTAAATCTGAGGTACACAAACCCGTTTTCATGAATCATGTCAAGTCTGTTGTATACAATCCGCGCTCCTTAATTGGATCCCGGATAAATTGTGGAGTCCGTCCCTACGCAAGGGATGAAGGTGGACCCCGGTTTAACCGAATCCAGCTGAAATCCCGGCTCTGTTGCAGGCGGCCCCCGGTTACACCAAAACTGGTTAAGCTCCCGGCTCCTATAAATTTGAAGGCAGACCCCGGTTACACCAAATCTGGTTAAAATCCCGGCTCCGTGTGGCGGCGACTATCCCGCCAAGTATATTTACATGTGTGAATCCGGGGTAAACAAACTCGTTTTCAGAAATTCTCAACCCGGAATCTCGGTGTTAGAGAAAATAAACCCGAAATCTCGGGTCAGCACGCAAGCAATCCCAAAAATCACGAACAGTCTAATTCGGGTTGGTAAATCAACACATCCCGGCAGCTCAAAGACCTGAACTACCGGTCTGGGGGCAACATAATGGACAAACGAGTTAAGGGTTACGACACCCACAACTGGAAAAATGAATTCTGGGTCACGACACCCAGAACGGACCTCGGTTACACTTAATACGTGCATCAACTTGGATTGTTTCGATATGACAACCGTCATCGTCAATGCTAAAGTTTGCATAAATTGCGGGGTACAAGATCTTTTTCGTGCAGGTCAGGTACCTTTTTTCTTTCAAATCTTGTTTCTTTATATGTGATTGTTCATTGCATATTTCTTCAAGTCCACACATCACGTGTTCCCGACCCCGGTTACACCAAAATTTGGTTAAAATCCGGGCCTCGGGTAAAGACGGCTAAGACCACCAAATCTATTTAAATCATCAAATTCCGGGTAACAACACCCATATAGGACTAATGAATCTTGGGTTACAACACCCAGAACACATTAAACCCGGTTACGCTGAATCCAGTTAAAACCGGGCTCTATACCAAGTTTGGCCGGAAACAAAAAGACAGACCCTAGTTACACTGAATCCAGTAAAAATCTGGGCTCCGTGTAAAATCTTGAAGGCGGACCACGGTTACACCGAACCTGGTTAACATCCCGACACCGTGAAAATTTTTGAAGGCGGACCCCAGTTACACCAAATCTGGTTCAGCTCCGGGCTCCGCGAAGAGTTTTACCAGATAAAGTTATACGGTTAAATCCACGTTTCCATAACCAATTCGGAACTCGGTAACACTGAAAGAACAGTTAAATCCGCTTTACCATGGTCAGTTCGGAACTCAGATAAACCGACCATGTTCCCTAGTTGGAACCCGGATACATTGAACAAAGGACGTTGAGGGCCATCGAACCCGGCTTTTCAGTCAAGCGAACGGTCGCTTCCAAATTACGCAAGGCCGCTGTTATCAGCCCTTGCAAATATTTTGGACAGTTAACGACGTGCTATGTACTGACAAGAGAAGGGACAAAGACTTAGGTTACTCAACCCAAGTCACACTTCGACCCAGGGGCACAAAGCTAACACCGGGGCCAACGAGCCCGGGTCCTTAAACTACACGAGACCGCTGTCATCAGCACTTGTATTAACACCGGGGCCAACGAGCCCAGGTACTTAAACTACACAAGGCCGCTATCATCAGCCGTTGTATTAACACCGGGGCCAACGAGCCCAGGTACTTAAACTACGCGAGGCCGCTGTTATCAGCCCTTGTAAATATTTTGATGCATCGAGATTGACACCTAGATAAGAAGGCGAATAGTCATGCCGGACCCTGATCAGGTCGAAATGTTTAAATGTGTGTCCCTATTTCCACGGCTGAGCATGTGACAGTTTGCCCTTACCCTGGTTAAGATACCGGATAACGACTCCGAACCCCGTAGCTGGTTAAGTCGAAAACCCCTACCCATACACCTGGTCTCTAACACCGAAGAGTACAAGCGGACTCTACATAACTAAGACCCTGGCCCGGTCAATCAATAGAACTCCGAACACATGTTTGGATTTATATAATCAACTTATCGTTGAAATGAAGACTAAACTCGAACATGAGATCCAAGTTAAAAAGTCAATACACCCCGGCAGCCCAGAGCTCTTGACTGCCAGGCTGGGGGGCTAACAAGTGTGGCACTGTAAAGCTGTCAGCGACATAATCAAAAAACCCAGTCCGTTCCTCTTCAGGGAAATTCGGATTTGGGGAATTTGGTGTTGCTACGAACAAACCCGAAGACCCGGATGATTGAAGAAGAAATCTTGACGATCATAAAATGAAACAGACGAAGTTTCAAAGTAGAATTAACCCGGACTACATGTCTGGGGGAAATTCAATCAGAATACAAGTAGCTCTGGAGTTCTGTGAAACTCTGATAGACACTTTATCGAAATCAAAGAAGTTGTAGCACCTCGGATATGATATCCAGGTTCAATAACAGATTCAAATGTCACCCCGGTTGCTTGAACGTCGCTAGCGAGGAAGCATGTTCGCCATCAACCGAGATCGAGGGAAAGACAAATAGATCCCGCCTTGGGAAAAATCTATCGCCTAAACAGGAAAATTGGTAGTAGAATACAAACGAATCCGAATTCGTCAAGAGTTGGACAAAAGCAAATTAAGCTGGACGGACGAAATCTATCCACAGTCCGCGGGAGGCAGGTGTCATAGATAATCATGGCAGAACCAGAGGGGTGTTCCCTAAGAGTCACGCGGGGGCCACCACCGCCACCCTGGATCCTCGTAGGGCGAGACACTAACCCGGCACCATGATTTGTCTGAAATCACGCTTGGCCCGATATCTACCACCACAGACCCTTAGGACGTTGGTTCTCACCACGGCCTTCCTAGGGCCGGAGTTCATTACCTCGGTACCCCTTTGGCCATCGGTAATCACCACGATATTTCTCAAGCCGTCAGTTGTCATCATGACACCTCATGAGATGCAGAATGCCACCTCGGCACATCTACCTTGCGATGATACCACGTACCCATGGAATGAGCTCAACAAATTGCAGCCCGACGCAGGCGTCAGGGGACGGGTAGTACCTCGGGCGACGTATTCAGGACATCATGCACCCCGGTAGTCCAAAACTTTGAACTACCGGGTTGGGGCGGGCAACTGTTACGGATTTATATAAGGCCCATATTCAATATATGGACCAACAAGGGGCAATCCACGTGGCACAGATATGACGCCACACCACTTGGGCTTGGAGGCACAAGAGGCAACAGTCTAAACCCTAAACCTAAGGTAGCCTCTATATATAGCTGGTTAACCCTAAAGGTACACACTTCCACAGTCTACGCTCCGGCTAATTACATACAGCCGTCACAGAGCATACAGATCACCCCCCTTTTGGCTAAACGCCTCCACAATCATCGAACTACGTGGACTTTGATCCCTCTTCAGGGTAGGTAGGCCCTAGGAATCGCTCCTAGGTCAAGTCCCAATCAACATCAACATCCTAACCCCTCAGGGCTAGACAATCTGTGTTCTACACCAGAACACATTTCTTTGTGGGAGACACATGGGGCATAAGCAATGACTCGCAACGAAGGTGGAACAATAGCTTAGCTTCTTTTGTGGATTTTGATTAGTAAGATTCAATTATGTACCAGCCAAAAGAAAAAATCAAAACTTTGAATTACATTCTTTGTGTTGGGGGAGCTATGAATACGGGCTGATCCGGCCCTTGACAGACTCAGGTTTAAAAGGGTTGGAACTAAAAAATCCACCTACCTAAAATGTTATTATCTTTGAAGCCCAATCCTCAAACATGAGGGCTTAGGGATTAAAATATCTAAAAATAAAACAATATATTTCATGAAATTACTAATTCAAATTATAAATATCAGTGAAACAAGTATCCAACCTCAGCATTGATATAGTAATAAATTATTGTTCAGGATTTAAAAAGATCAAGATTATGTAAACAAGACAAATCACACATAAGCTAAAGAAAAACAAAAATGAAAGACGTTTTCTTCGTCTCACTAATGCAAAAAAGAGCTTTAAGACCACCTCATTTAGACTGGATTATAAAGAATCAGGTCTTAAAAGTATGACCGGTGACAGTTTCGTAAATATAAAGAACTTTTTGGACCGGATTATAAAGGATCCGGTCTTAAAATTATGACCGTTGGCACTTTCGTAAATATATAGAACACTTTTAAGACCGGATTATAAAAGATCCGGTCTTAAAAGTATGACCGATGGCAATTTCGTAAATATATAGAACACTCTTAAGATCGGACTATAAAATTTCCGGTCTTAAAAGTGTGATCAGTGGCAATGAGAAGACGCTGATCAGAGATGAGTCCGAGAATGCGATGATTTATTCCTTCGCTTAATTGGAATTATATACAGATGCTAATAAGTAAATAATCTTTTGACCTAGGCAGTTCCTATAATCTAGAGATTACAATCAGGAATATAATTATGAAAATAAAAAAACAATGATCTGCTAACTTAATTTCTAAAATCTCTCTAACAACTTAATTAATATGATTATAATCAGGAATATAATTACGAAATTCAAAAAAACATGATCTACTAACTTAATTCCTAAAATCTCTCTAACAACTTAATTAAGATGATTACAATCAGGAAGTTAATTACGAAATTCAAAAAACCATGATATGCTAACTTAATTCCTAAAATCTCTCTAACAACTTAATTAAGATAATTGCACAATATAATCGTATATGCTAACTAATTAAATCTGAACTTCCAACAAATATATAGAACACTTTTAAGACAAGATTATAAAAGATTCAATCTTAAAAGTATGACCGATGACAATATCGTAAATATATAAAAGACTTATAAAAGATCTGGTCTTAAAAGTATGACCGGTGGCAGTTTCATAAATATATAGAACACTTTTAAGACTAGATTATAAAGGATCCGGTCTTAAAAATATACTTTTAAGACCGGTTTTTACAAACAACCGGTTTTAAGAGTGTTAAAAAAAAAGTTAAATTCGCTAAGCTCGTTAAGTCCGTGAGCGTGCTTGTCTTCTTGGTGATATAACATTTGCTTAGTTTATAGATTCAACGAGTGTCCCAAGAGCCTCACGGGTCAAATCCTCAACAAGAATGACATCCTCTTACTCTAACCTACTCGCAATCTTCGTAAGTCATCCTAAGAGCCACACATCAAATCCTTGGCAACGTTGGCAGTGAGATGCTTTGAAGGTTTTGCGATGGCATCAACTCCAATCCTCAGCAACGGCGCAAGCGTACTGCTTCGAGGATTCTGGACGACGGCAGCTCCTTCCTCTTCGATCTATGGCTTCTCCCACACCGCCTTCACACAGATCTGGCTTAAAATCAAATCCAGATCTCTTCTTGCTTAAGTCTATTTGCTCCTACCTTGACCTCTCCTGCTCATATCTGGACTTTGATTTTGGTTGCTTGAAGCTTTGCCAGCATCGACAAGAGGATCTTGCTTAGATTTGGTTGCTTTAAGCTTGTGATTTTTTTGTAGATCTGGACGTCAATTTCACCTATCATTTTATATTAATTCAAATTCGATTTCCATTGTGAATGGTTTCTATTTCTTGTTATGTTTTCTTATTTTTGGACTTTGTATTCATCTTTTTTTGTTTTTCTTGTTGGTGTTGCTTCCAATCTTCTCTTCTTTTTTGTTTTTCTTATTCGTGTTGCTTCCAATCTTCTCTTGGTTCTTCATTGCTGATGACGGAGGGACATTCAAAATGTTGCCAGATCTAGTGATTTGGGACCAGTTGTTTCATTTGAGGTTTTTTTTGAAACACTTTTAAGACCGGATATTTCAAAAGTTTGGTCTAAATTTTTAAGACCGGTTGTTCATCCGGTCTTAAAAGTTACAGACTTTTAAGGTCGCCTGGAACAAGACCGGTCGCAGATCCGATCTTACGTGTAATACCCGGATAAATAAAAGGGCTATTTTTGATAAGCAAATCTATGGTCTCAATTCTTGTGTGAATATAGTCTATTTTTCTAAGTTGAATTCTGTAGGAGATTAGAGAATTTAAGTGCCAAAGTGCCAAATGACAAAAATGCCCTTGTGGGACATAAATAACTTAGGAAAATTGTGAAAAATCCTAAAAGGCAGTAAAATAATTATTAAAATTAAGAGAGTATATTGCCTCTAATTTTGGTAATTTAATAAATTATAAACTTGGAAAAATTAGAAAAGGAAAATAAAAAAGTATTGTAATGACCAAAATGCCCCTTAAATTCTAATATAGTCCAAAGGACATGAAAACACAAATGTCAGTGCAAAAGTAGTGAGGTAATGAGTTGTTCTAATTAATAAAATTATCAACTATGGTTAAGAAATTAATTAAATAATTATTGGCTAATTACTTAAGCACAAACAAAGGAAAATTCAAAGATAATTTTGTAAAACCCTAAAATTAGGGGAATATGGCTAAAAATTAGTATAAATATATTTTCTAATTAATTGGAAAATGTTGAGAAAAATAAGTGAGATTAAGTAATTTTGAGCCTAAATACAAGTATGGACCAATAGGAAAAAGTTGTAAAAAATTTATGTAAAAATAATTATTAAATTATGTAATAATTAATTAAAAAAATAAAATAAAAATATATATATAATTATGTGAGGGTGCCGACATGGTGAAGGGAAAAAGAAAAAAAGAAAAGAAAAGGAAATGTAGAAAGAGTGTAAGATTTAAACTCGTAAATTAAAATTAATTAAAGTAAAAAAGGTAAAAGTAAATAAACTCCGATGGAGATCGGATCCTATCTAGAAAACTATGAACAATATTTCTAAAGTCAAAATATAATATTGATGAGTGGATTTTTATCTTGAATTGAGCTGTACCTGGAGTCATTTCCGAGATTGGTAGAAGAAGTTAGTAATAAGACGAAATAGGGAAAATCTGAGAAAAAAACAGATAGTCATAGAATTAGAATTTGAACAAAATGAAGTGTAACTCAACATCTGAGGATGAGTTTAAAATTATCTGGACATATTTGGAATCAGTGATTTTTTGTCCAGAAGTTGATGATTCCGAAAGTGATTTCCGTAGCCGTGCACGTTTTTCGAGAAACTTCGGCTGGACCGTTGAAACCCTGGACGGGACCAAAAATTAAGTTAACTTAGATAATTCTAATGAGAAAGAGAATATCTTCAAAGTTGTGAATCCAGAATTTTGAGATTTTCTGAGATTACGCGAATCGGACACCAATCGGGGAAAATCTGTCGGATCAAGTGCATAAAGCAAACCATGACATCATCAAAGATGATGTCATTGGCTGCCACATAGGCTCTCTATGTCGACCAAGAGAGGGAAGGGCCAAGATCAAGCCATTTTCTCCAAGTGCAATCTGATGGTGTAGATCGAATTTAGAAAAGACCATTATGTCCCTGGATTTTCCTATAAATAGCCTAGCATCCTCATTCATTCTTCACATCAATCTCACAAGAGAAAACCGAAATTTAGAGAGAGGTTAGAGAGAAGGAGGAGCCGGGGAAATTTGCAGCGAAGCTCTGGGTAAGTTTTTCGGTACTTAAGCTTTCGTAGTTCTTTCGATAGTTAGAGTAGTAATGCTAGAGTAGTCTTTAATTTTTCGAGTATGATTAGATATCATATGATAGAGGTATTTTAAGTAGGAATTTCGAAAATCATGATTGGGTCGAAGTTCTGGCAAAATTTTGTAAAAACGGAGCCAAAGTAACGAAGTGCTGGCGAAATTTCGCCGATTAGAGGTATAGGGGCAAAATGGTAATTTTTACCTAAAATGCCCGTTATGATGCCAAATCACTAATAAATGTGATATTATCCCTATAGGATATTCCAGATCAAGTACTGCCGTTGTGCCGCCGACATTCCGCTGTTAACCCGCCGTTTTCCGTCAAAAGTACGCTTTTCCGTCAAAATGTGTTGTTTCCGCCAGAAAGACCTACGTTCGTCAACGGAGGTACGGACGCGTACTGTAACACTAATCTTGTGCGGCTCATATACATATATGTCATAGATACGTTCATATACCGGGGCTCTGTTTAGGGTCGTCGTTATACATACAGCTTTACACGGGTTATGGTCATGGTAATACCGTTTTGAGTTTTCCTAGCGCTGAGGACACGACTGTACATCGTGGCACTGGTTTTTGTGCAGGCTATGTTGTTATTGTGTAGGACTTTACATACAGCTATGTGCTTATGTTCTGTCTGTGTCACATCGTTGCAATCATGCATCTGCTCTATGCTTATGTGATGTTATGCTGCTGTCATGTTATGAATATCTGTTGTCTGTATACTGTTGTATTTGAGCATGAGGTTAACCGTTACCTGAGATCCAATGCGGTAAATTGGATCTCAGCTATAGCTTCAGGGTTCGGAGGACCACGGATCGGTGATAGGGGCAAGCAGCAGGAGTAGGCTTCCGGCTGGAGTTATCTTATGGTTTTCTGTACTTACCTTTGAATAGTAGATTACTTTTGAACAGTAGGATCACTGTATTATCAATACCCTGTTACACTATGGTTAATGTTTTGTTATGATCAGTTACTCTTTTGCTCCATTGCTCTACTCTGATTGAAAAAAAAAATCCGCTTTAAAAATTGGGATGTTACATTTTGGTATCAGAGAAAATCATTCTAGCATGAATTTAACTATGTTACCACGAACAGTTTGGCACTGAAGGCAAGGCTAGTCTACGTGGTGTGAAAATCAGTCGCCGCTAACCCGGTGAGGCCCCATGGTAGACACTTACCTGACCATTCTGTTCGGATAACGGAGTTAGGTTCTTAAGCCTTTTAACTTTGGGCACATTTTTGAAAATGAGTACTGATGTAACCACTGGTGTAATGTGTAGAGATGGACAGAGATGAGAACCCTTATGTCCTTCGTTTCGGTAGATGGAGACGTACTGCTCGTAGATCTGTGGTGCCAGCGATGGTGGGTCACAGGATGAATCCTGATCCTATATACCCTTCACCCACACTCGAACCCCCGATTGTTCCAGAAAACCCTGTCTTAGAATACTATCATGGTATTCTTGTTGATCCTAATTTTTCCATAGGACAACTAGATGAACTAGAGCCCGAATATCACCCTACCCCGGAATTCCCTTACGATCCAAAACATGAATACACGGATCCCGAAACCCCTAGTCATTACTACAGTGAACCTGAACCAGAATATCATCCTACGCCTAACCCTGATTACCCTGATATCAATTATGACCTGAATGATCTTGTTTTAGAAGACCAACCTGAACCGGGGAGCCCTGCCGGGTCAACCCACTCCTCGGTAGGAGACAACTTTGATTATCCTAACATCCAGGACATTGATAATGATTTGCTCTGATATGTCTTGTATTAGGATTAGACCGACTGAATGATAATAGGGCACTAACCCATCGATTAGAGTCATATTACATTCAAGCCGGGAACTACACTGAGACTACCAAAGACAGATACCTTGTGTTCCTGAGCCTAGTCAAAACCTATCTTGCCATCTGTGACCAACATCCACCTGGGGACTGGATTAGAACCACCCTGTACATTTTCCCCTCTACTCGTTTCTAGGCAAGATTCGTGAATGACCTACTAGATGAAGGACCTATCTTAGGTGCCTGTATCTACCTTCGCTACCTGAAGAGTATGGTTCGTCTGCTCATGTAGAAGGGAAACGCCAGTTAAAGAAAGCTGTGGAGTGTAGAAACTAAGAAGTTTAGTATGTATCTCCAGACACCCCTGGAAGACTGTAAAATATGTTTGAATAAAGAGGGGTTGTAACATATTTTCTGGTATGTCTTGTATTAGGATTAGACCGACTGATATGTACAAATTTCATAATATAAATAGAGTAAATACCCTTTTAGATCCCTGGAAAAACACGCTCTATCCATTTTGGTCCCTGAGTAAAAAAAATGTCATTTCGGTCCTTTTTAGGGACTAAAAATGATTTTTTGGGAATTTGTGAGGGATTAAAATGCCCACAAAAAATGACTAAAAGGGACCTTTTTTTTACTGTTTAAGGACTAAAAATGACATTTTTTTTACTCAGTGACCAAAATGGGTAGCGCGTGTTATTTCAGGGACCAAAAAGGGTATTTACTCATATAAATATATGTGAATATTTTTTTGATGCCAATCAGTGTGCAATTTATGACGTATATATCCGTTATTACTAATTAAAGGAAAAGGCTAAAATATGGTCAACATTAGAGGTGCCGGTGCACCAAGAGGTAGAGGCCGAGGCAGAGGCCGAGGTCGAGGAGGTAGACAGCCTCGAAATAGAGCTATACCTGAGGTTGGACGAAACGAATTACCAAACCAACCGAATCAGGATGAAATGGAGGAAATGAGAAGAACCATGCAAGAGCAGAGAGCTCTTATCGATGCACTATTAGAAAGACAAAACAGACAGGACCTGGAAGCCCAAAGACAGTTGGAAGCACGGCAACACGAGGAAGAGCGAGATTAGGGAAATGATGATGACAATGATGATGAAGAAGAAGAGTATGATGACAATCAAAGCGAGGAACACGCTGAGGGTTCTGATAGATCCCAATCACCTCCACGACAAGGAAGAAGGGAAATAACTACAGAAAGCTGGGTAAATCAGTTTTGCAAGCTTAAGCCACCCGATTTCTGAGGAAAAAATGAATTGGCTGAGGATTGGCTTCTAAGTCTGGAGAAGATTTTCAAAGTCATAGAATGCCCGGGGAATCGGAAGGCTCAGCTGGCAATTTACAAGCTAGAAGGCGATGCCCACAGATGGTGGAAGAGCGTATCTACAACCTTGCAGAGCCCTGTCACTTGGGAGACGTTCCTGGAGAAATTTAACGAGCAATATTTCCCTCCCTCGATACAGGTGATTAAGGAGGAGGAATTTTTGCATATCCAGCAGGGAAATGCCTACATGGTATTCTTTTCGGTTAAAGCAGAAGCTGACCTTTCACTCCAGGATATCCCTGTGGTGAAGGATTTTCCCGATGTATTCCCGGAGGATCTCATTGAGTTGCCTCCTATCCGAGAAGTGGAGTTCAATATTGATCTGATGCCTGGTACAGGGTTAATATCAAAGGCGCCGTATCGTATGGCTCCAAATGAAATGTAGGAGTTGAAGAAGCAACTAGAAAAGCTTTTAAAGAAGGGGTTTATTCGACCCAGTGTATCACCATGGGGAGCCCCAGTGTTATTTGTGAAGAAGAAAGATGGAAGTTTTCGACTCTGCATTGACTACCGTGAATTGAACAAAGTAACGGTAAAAAACAAGTACCCACTTCCCCGGATTGATGATCTTTTGGATCAGTTATCTGGTTCCACTATTTTTTCAAAGATTGATTTGCGTTCGGGATATCACCAGCTGCGAGTTAAAGATGGTGATATTTCCAAGACGGCTTTCAGAACTAGGTACGGGCATTATGAATTCCTTGTGATGCCCTTCGGATTAACAAATGCACCTGCGGTATTCATGGATTACATGAACCGTATTTTCCTTCAACACTTAGACCAATTTGTGGTGGTGTTTATCGATGACATTTTCATATATTCTAAGAGTAGAGAAGAGCACGAAGAACATATCCGACGTGTGTTGAGTATACTCAGAGAGAAGCGACTCTATGCTAAGCTAAGTAAATGCGAATTCTGGCTGCTAGAAGTGAAATTTCTGGGCCATGTGATATCTAAAGGCGGGGTTGCAGTTGATCCAGGCAAGGTGGAAGCAAGAGCTGGCGGCTATCGTGTTTGCTTTGAAGATATGGAGGCATTATCTGTACGGTGTAACCGTAGTATTGTACTGCGACCACAAAAGCTTGAAGTACCTGTTTGATCAGAGAGAACTCAACATGAGGCAGCGTCGCTGGATGGAGCTAATCAAAGATTACAATCTGGAGATCAAGTATCATTCGGGTCAAGCAAACGTTGTTGCTGATGCTCTTAGTAGGAAGACGGTGCAGGTGGCATACATGATGATTCAAGAGCAGAAATTACTTGAAGATTTCAGAGATCTGAATCTGTCAAACCAAATCTGCGCGGGTCTTAACACACCAACCGATGCCTATCTTGCAACTCTTCTTGTGAGTCAAGGGGAGTATGACCTGAGAGATGAAGTTGAAATAGCTCAGAAGCAAGATGATTGGGCTAACGAGATACGTGAGAGGATCTCTCGAGGTGAGACCCAAGACCATGACCTTTCCCCTAGTGGTTTGGTCAGGTATAAAAAGTGAATATACGTACCACCAGTTGATGAACTGAGGTGGAAGATAATGGATGAGGCTCATAAGAGTAAATACACTCTACATCCAGGCATGGTCAAGATGTACCAGAGTATGAAATCCAAACTTTGGTGGCCCGGGTTGAAGAAAGATGTAGCCCAGTACGTGGCCAGATGCTTGACATGTCAAAAAGTGAAGATTGAACACCGTCGACCCCCTGGTCTTCTTCAAGGACTAGAGCTGGCGGAATGGAAATGGGAGAACATAACCATGGATTTTGTGGTGGGTTCACCCAAAATCAGAAATCATGATACAATTTGGGTGGTGGTTGACCGATTAACCAAGTCAGCACACTTCATACCCATCAGTATCCACTATTCTCCGGAACGATTGTCAGAGGTTTATATCAAAGAGATAGTGAGATTACACGGTGTCCCTAAGAGCATTGTCTCTGACCGGGATACGCAATTCAAATCCCGTTTCTGGTAAGCGATACATGAAGGTATGGGTACCAAGCTGAGGTTCAGTTCGGCTTATCACCCTCAAACCGACGATCAATCTGAAAGAACGATACAGACGCTGGAGGATATGTTGCGAGCATGTGCCCTAGATTTCAAAGGAAGTTGGGATCGACATCTTTCGCAAGCAGAGTTTGCATATAACAATAGTTATCATGCTAGTATACAAATGGCCCCGTTCGAGGCATTGTACGGACGGAAGTGTCAATCACCATTATGCTGGACAGATTCGTCTGAAAGGCAGTTACTTGGGCCGGATATGCTTGAGCAGACCTCCGAGCATATCGCACTGATCAAGAAAAGACTCCTAGCAAGACATAGCAAAGTAAGAGCTATGCTGACAAAAGGAGGAGACCTCTGAAGTTCTATATCGGCGATCATGTATTTCTAAAGTTATCCCCAGTAACTGGTGTCGGCAGAACGCTTAAGAGGAAGAAACTCAGTCCGCGCTATGTTGGACCATTCGAAAGTTTGGCTGTGCGAGGAGAAGTCGCTTATCAGATAGCTTTACCCCCGAACCTGAGTAATCTCCACGACGTTTTCCACGTTTCACAATTGAAGAAGTACCAACCAGACCGTGATCATGTCATCAAGTACGAGGACGTTGAAGTACGGCATGATAATACCTTCGTAGTCGAGCCGGAGCAGATCATCGATCACAAAGAGAAACGGCTTAGAAATAAGAC
Organism: Acacia pycnantha; assembly: GCA_025563575.1. Classification (NCBI taxonomy): domain Eukaryota; kingdom Viridiplantae; phylum Streptophyta; class Magnoliopsida; order Fabales; family Fabaceae; genus Acacia; species Acacia pycnantha. The sequence goes on along the minus strand of JAMWYP010000892.1, from coordinate 4,875 downwards.
TATCCCGATAGTGAAGGTGGTCTGGAAGGGTTTCTCACCCGAAGAGGCAACTTGGGAAACCGAGAGAGACATGGAAGAGAAATACCCAGAGTTCATGGCCCGTAGTTTAGTTACGATAGACTAAATTTCGAGAGCGAAATTTTGTTTAGGGGGGGAGAAATGTAATACCTGGATAAATAAAAGGGTTATTTTTGATAAGCAAATCTATGGTCTCAATTCTTGTGTGAATATAGTCTATTTTTCTAAGTTGAATTCTGTAGGAGATTAGAGAATTTAAGTGCCAAAGTGCCAAATGACGAAAATGCCCTTGTGGGACATAAATAACTTAGGAAAATTGTGAAAAATCCTAAAAGGCAGTAAAATAATTATTAAAATTAAGAGAGTATATTGCCTCTAATTTTGGTAATTTAATAAACTATAAACTTGGAAAAATTAGAAAAGGAAAATAAAAAAGTATTGTAATGACCAAAATGCCCCGTAAATTCTAATATAGTGCAAAGGACATGAAAACACAAATGTCAGTGCAAAAGTAGTGAGGTAATGAGTTGTTCTAATTAAGAAAATTATCAACTATGGTTAAGAAATTAATTAAGTAATTATAGACTAATTACTTAAGCAGAAACAAAGGAAAATTCAAAGATAATTTTGTAAAACCCTAAAATTAGGGGAATACGGCTAAAAATTAGCATAAATATATTTGCTAATTAATTGGAAAATGTTGAGAAAAATAAGTGAGATTAAGTAATTTTGAGCGCTGAGGACACGACTGTACATCGTGGCACTGGTTTTTGTGCAGGCTATGTTGTTATTGTGTAGGACTTTACATACTGCTCTGTGCTTATGTTCTGTCTGTGTCACAATCGTTGCAATCATGCATCTGCTATATGCTTATGTGATGTTATGCTGCTGTTATGTTATGAATATCTGTTGTCTGTATACTGTTGTATTTGAGCATGAGGTTAACCGTTACCTGAGATCCAATGCGGTAAATTGGATCTCAGCTATAGCTTCAGGGTCCGGAGGACCACGGATCGGTGATAGGGGCAAGCAGCAGGAGTAGGCTTCCAGTTGGAGTTATCTTATCGTTTTCTGTACTTACCTTTGAATAGTAGATTACTTTTGAACAGTAGGATCACTGTATTATCAATACCCTGTTACACTATGGTTAATGTTTTGTTATGATCAGTTACTCTTTCGCTCCATTGCTCTACTCTGATTGAAAAAAAAAAAAAATTCCGCTTTAAAAATTGAGATGTTACATTACGATACCTTTTTCATCCGGTCTTAAAAGCGTTTTTTGTGCCCGTGTCTCCTCCAAAAAAACAAAAGAGCCTTTCTTATTAGTAGTTATCGTCACACAATATTTGTGTGAGGATTGTATACATTCTAAAATATGAATTAGGCAGGGAGAGGGGATAGGAAATTATAATAATAATAAAAACCAAAATAAAACCACGTGTCAGGCAATGCAAATGAACCCCCCCCCCCCAAAAAAAAAAAAATCTCAAGTCAATTTTCCATCTTTTACTACCTATGTATAAAAGTCTCTAAATATTTTTCTTCCTCATTCCAAGATCCGCCACCTGACGAACCAAAGCCACCTGATGAACCAAATTATTTTTTAATAATAGTTGAGCTATTAGGAAAACGCCAATAGTAAAATAAATAAAACATTTGTGTTCCATTCTAGATCAATGATTAATAAATCATGTTTCATTGAAAAAATATTATGGGCTAAAACGGGTTGGCCATTGACCTATTATGAGGGCTCTAGGGGGTTCAAGTAATTAATGTGGATTATATCCAACATTCACTACTATAGAAAATGGCTTATTTTACGCTTCATAGTTGTTGATTAAACACAAAAACGTCAAAGTATGGAGGTAACCTATTTGACAATTATTAATTTGACCGTTAAACATTTACAAACTATTTTACGGTTTGTGAAGTTTTATCCCAGGTTGATAGGGTTTGGAGAACATAATTTTGGCTCAAGAAATATTCCACCCTTGAGAACTAAGAAGAGGTATGTGGGAATTAAAATTGACTTTGACAAAGAATATGACCGAGTTAGGTGGTCCCTTATTGCTTGATGAATGAAGGAAACAAATTGTCGTGGTACGTAATGTTTCTGTAGTGATTTGTATTTGTATTGGCTCTACAAACATGTAGCTAGAGCTGGTAATGGTCTGCCTTTGTGGGTTGATAGCAGACCTGCATCAAAACAGGTTGATATTACACTTTGTTATTTTTTTTAAAATATTTTGTTTTTGCTTTTTGCATATTGTTTTTTTTAGTTTTTTAAACAATATAATGATATTTATCTAATAACCTATTAGACTATTTCCTAACATAAAAATACATTACAAAAACATAAAGTGATCATAAACATAAAATTCAAAGTTTCAAACATTACAAATTAAACATACATCACAATTCAACACATTAAATAATTTTAAAAAATAAAACAAATTAATACAGGCTAGCCCATAGGTTTAGGGAGTGTTTTTGTTTTGTTATGAAATTTCAATTTCTTATTTAAAAAAATAGTTTAGCCCGTCACAGGTTCAGGTTATAAGTGTTTGGACCAAATAGACCTGCATCAAAATGGGTCCATTTTTTTTCACAATCCAACCCTCCAAGTTTTCACAATTTGCGGGTTGGTCCTATGACTGGGTCTACATGCAACTACGCTGGTTGGAGTTGCAAGGCCTTAATTTCCACCCACTAGAGGTATAAGGCAAGGAGATCTGTTGTCCCCGTGTTTATTTGTTATTGCCAAAGACAAGCTTGCCCATATGGTCCAATCAAAAGTTGATAATAAACAGTGGCTACCCTTCTAAGTCAAGAAACATAGTACAACTATTTCTCACTTTGTTGATGATTTCATTTTGTTCATCGAAGCCTCGCTTGATGAAGTTAGGTTGATTAAGGATTGTTTAGATGATTTCTATGCTGCGTCTAGGGAAAAAGTTAATAACACAAAATCCCACATATTTTTCTCCCCGATCTATAAATCATGCATGGGTGAATGAGATTAGCGACTTTCTAGGCTTTACACCAGCACCTTGGAAAGTATCTTGGTGTTCCAATACATCACTAGAGAATTACCAGGTCATTGTATTAGTCTATTCTTGTAATACCCTAAAATCTAACTTAGGGTAAATATCATAAATTAGAGGAATTAAAGGGCCAAAATTACTAAAATGCCATTGTGAAGTATAAAATGACTTAAAAATGTATTTTTAGGGTCATAAAATATTCTAAAAATATTATGAAAAATCCTAAGAGGAAGTAAAATAATTATTAAAAATTAGAGAGTATGTGGTCTCTAATTTAGACAATTTTTGGAATTTATTTCCTTGGAAAATAGTGAGAGAAAAATTAAAAATTCAGTATTCCGGGATCATTATTGACCCTGTGATTTTTAATGTTTTATGTAAAGCATAAAATATCAATGTGAGTCCAATTGTTGTAAGGAAATAGTTATTTCTTAGTAAGAAAATTATCAACAATTAGTGGGGGATTAATTAAGTAATTATTGGCTAATTACTTAAGCTCAAGCAAGGGAATATTCAAGGTAAATTATGGGAAATTTTGTAAAAAAATTATATAAAAAAATTATTAAATAATTATTTTATATAATATTAATTAATTAAATAATTAATTAAAAAAAATAAAATAAAATAAAAGGTCCAGAGGTTTGACCGAAAATTTTGAAGGTGAATGGATAAGAATTCAACAAAAAAAATATCTAGATATTATATTAATATAAGTTGTGATATTTTTGTGAAAAAGCAAATAGGAGAAATGACCACCGATAGAAACTAAATCTTATCTAGAAAACCATGAACAAGTTTTCTAAAGTCAGAGAATATTATGGACAAGTTTAATTTTATCTCGGAATAGGCTGTCTCAGAAGTCATTTCCGTGATCGGTAGAATACTTAGGTAATAAGACGAAATAGGGTAATCTGTGAAAAAGGCATATAGTCACGAATTGGAGTTTGAAGAAAATAAATTATAACTCAACATCTGGGGATGAGTTGATAATTATCCTGACATATTTGGAATCGAGTGAATTTTTGTCCGAGAGATTGATGATTCCGGAAGTTCGTTCCGTAACCGACGCGTTTTTCCGTAAATCTTCGGTAGGGCCGGAGAAGAGCTGAAAGGGATCAAAAATTTAGTTAACCCAGACATTTCTAATGAGTAAAAAAATATCTTCAAATTGTCCATTCAGGATTTTTGAGATTTTGCAAGATTACGCGATTCAGACACCGATCAGAGACTTTATCGGTAAAACCTTCTGGAAGCAATGCAATGTGGCATCTTTTGATTGGATTTTTGACCTTTGGGGCATGGGGCAGGTCGGCCATATGGGTTCCATGGAGGAGAATAAGTTTCAAAAAGGTGCTTTAATTCTGTGGCCAAGAATGAATCAGGGAAAATTGTTATACCGGTTATGTCCCTGGGTTTTTGCCTATAAATAGGCCTTCACATTCACTTCATTCTTCACACCATTTGCCTTAGCAAATTCGAAACATAGAGAGAGGTTTTAGAGAGAGAAGCTCTGGAGGAAAAAGCAGCAAAGCTCTGAGTAAGTTCTTCGATCCTTAGTCTTAAGCTTTCGTAGTTCTTTCGGTAGTTACAGTAGAAATGTTGTTTTGATCTTTAATCTTCCAAATTAGTTTAGATATCATGTTTTAAATTTAAATATGATATATATTTCGAAAATCATGTTGGAGTAGGAGTTATGTCAAAATTTTGGAAGATTAGGGTCAAAGTAACGAAGTACTAGCGAAATTCCGCCGATTAGGGGGTCAAGGGTAAAATGGTCATTATGACTAAAAATGTCCGTCGTAATGGTAGATTC
>JAMWYP010000891.1:0-21454 GCA_025563575.1 Acacia pycnantha | reverse complement strand
TGTCTCTAATTTTGTTAATTTAATAAATTATAAGCTTGGAAGAATTGTAAAATAATAATTATAAAGTATTTGGAGATCATAACTAACTCCATAATTATTGATATTTTACATGGGAGATAAAATAGCTATGTTAGTTCTAATTTTGAGAGGAAGTAATTAGTTCTAGATAAGAAAATTATCAACAAATAATAAGTGATGGATTAAATAATTATTGGTTAATTATTTAAGCATGAACAAAGGAAAATCCATAAATAATTATGTAAAACCCTATAATTAGTGGGTAATGGCTAAAAATTAGCATAAATATATTTGCTAAGTAATTGGAAAATATGGAGAAAAATTGGTGAGAATAAGTAATTTTAAGCCTAAATACAAGTAAGGGCCCATAGGAAAATTTTGTAAAAAATTATATAAAATAATTATTAAATAAATTTTTTATATAATAATTAAATAAATAAAGAAAATTAAAAACAGAAAATGTGTGTGTACCGACATGAATTAGGGAATAAGAAGAAAAAAAAAATAGAAAGAGTGTTAAGTTGAAACTCTTATTTAAATATTGATTTAATTAAAAGGTTAAGAAATAAATAAACACCGATAGGGATTGGATCCTATCTAGAGAACCAGTGAATTTTTGTCTAGATGTTGTGATTCAGGAAATTGATTCCATAACCGGAATTTTTGTGCAGAGGTTGACGATTAGGAATTTTAGTAAGTGAGAAAATGTCTTCAAAGTTGTAATTCGGATTTACGAAATTTTACACGATTACGCGTTTTGCACTGTCGATCGGAAAATTCTGCATTAGGCTTGGAACAAGCAGCGATATCACGCATGAAATCATATTCGACACTAAGGAGGAGAGGGCGGTTTGGACAAGTGGCTCGGTGAGGATCGTGACACCTAGCGGAGTGCGATCCGAGGCCCGATATCCTATAAAAAAGGCAATGAATAGTGTCAACATTTTGCCTATAAATAAGAGGCCTTGCCTCTTCATTCTTCACACCATCTCCAAGAGAGAATTTCGCTTTTGAGAGAAGGTAGAGAGAAGAGGAGTCCGGGGAATTTCGCAGCGAAGCTCTGGGTAAGTTTTTCGGTACCGAGCTTTAAGCTTTCGGTAGTTTTAGTAGAATTGTTAGTTAGATCTAGGAAGTAGGAGATGAAATTCCTATTCTTGTTTTTAGGCCTCATTGCATTGAAAGATGTCACGAGGTAAAAACATAGCAGAGGATCGAGTTTCAAAGTTGGGAGTTAAAGTAATGAAGTCTTGGCGAAATTCCGCACGATTTGGGGTCGGTAAAATGGTCATTTTGACTAAAAATGTCCGTCGTAATGATAGATCCTCAACAGTACTTGCCGAACCGCCGGTCCGACGTGGCCGCTTTCGTCCGCTGGCACGGTTTTCGTAAACGCTGCTAGAATAACATCAACGAAGGTACGTCACTGCATCGGGTAACCTTAACGCCGATGTTTATCGTGATACGTATATGTGTTTGATGATGTGATGTTTGTTTATATAATCGTTGGAATATCAGTATGTATGTACGTCCGCTGATCGTAACACTAACACTTGATATTTATTGTATGCATATATGTGATAGATGATGACTTTATGTCTCTGCATGTTGAGGTATGTACGTCGCGCATCGTAACACTAATATGATGTTTATGGTATGCATGTATGTGCTAGGTGTACTGTATGTGATAGATGATAACTTTATGTCTGTTGTGTGTTTAATCACTGTTGGGGTATGTATGTTCGCGTACTGTAACACTAACTCTGATGTTTATGGTATGCATATATGTGCTATGTGTATTGTATGCTCTGTGGTATGATTATGTACCGTTGTTATGATTATACTTGCTGGATATTGGGATACGTTTCAAGGGGGCCTATGTGCTGTCAGGGGGGGCCTACGTGCTGTCAGAGGCCTATGTGCTGTCGGGATACGTTGGTGGGTAGGGCCTATGTCTTTGCCGGGATATGTTTATCTCGTGCTATATCTCTTGAATGAATTTGTGTTGTTAGTGTTGTGATTGTCTGTAGTCCATATACTGCTATATGTAAATATGAGGTTAACCGTCACCTGAGGTCCGATTGCAATGGACCTCAGCTCTTAATATAGCGTGGTGGTCGAGGACCGAAAGTGCCGAGGAGAGAGGCAAGCGGCCCACATAGAAGATCCAGTGAGGACTTCCTTTCGCTATTCATAAGCCTTTCTTTGTCGTTATGTACTTTTAAAACACTTTGCCATCAGATCTGTTGTTGTAATTAATGTGACTTACGGCATTTGAAATACAAGTATCGATTACTCAATCGCTCCTGCATTTTACTCGATGATTTTAAATGAAAAAAATTTCATATTGCTTTTGAAAAGTTGGGATGTTACATATATACTTATCAAAGATTCCGACAGATGCTTCTTGGCTTCAACTTGTTTCCATGAGTGTTGTGAAGATTCCGATAGATGCTTCTTGGCTTCAACCTGTTTCCATGAGTGTAATAGCTAAAATTAAGTCAAAATTAGTCTTTTGTATGTGTTTTTAAAGTCTAGAACTGCCATTACCAAACAAGTCCTTAGAGACAAGCACATGGATGCATTATTCTGTCAAAGATCTCTTTATTTTTGGGACTGATTTTCTCTTTTGATATCTTCATAACTTACCAAAAAAATGTCAGCCATTCAAATTTGTAACACATTTAAAATCATTTTGTTAAAGTTTGAGTAAATAATAAGCAAAAATATCTATCAAGTAGTGTTGTGGAATCTATATGTAATATGTGGGCCTTTCTAATTATTTTCTTTTGCTTTTTTCCCAAAAGCCATGTGGGAGTGCATGACAAATTAAACAACACGCATGGCAACGCGGCAATGTACACACCGTGACCTGACCGTAAAAAAATTTTGATTTGAATTCTTTAAAAATTAATTGAGGATTTTTCTCCAATTTCTCCGTTTCCCATTAGCCTTTGACAAATGGTCTCATAAATTTCTATGTTTGTTTCGTAACCGAATGTGTAATTGAAATATTTGTATTTTTTTTTTTTGACAAATTTAAAAATATAATAAAGTTGAATTAAGATGTGTATGAAAATGTTAATAAGGGTATGACATACAGAGGAGCACATATGACTATATGAGTAGCCTAGTGGTATGGTTACTCTCTTACAAGCAAGCCGTGGGTTGAATGGATCCACTTATATATAAACAAAACAAAACAAAACATTCCGGAAGTTCCAAAATACATAAATAAGTGGGCCTCATAGAGCTTAACTTTTCCCAAAGGCATAAATGCAGCGAAGCAACAAGGCATTCCACACCCCTCGTCCTCGGTTCAACTTGCAAGGGGTTGACTTCCTCACCTCAAGGGAGGCTCGATCCTCGCATGGCCACACACGTGAGCGTGATCCTGGCCTGCAAGCAGTAGAAACGCCCAGAGAGTGACGACGCAGACTCTCGTCTGGGTGATGCCTCATGGACGCCCAAGTCACTGCGCTTGGATTGTGGTGAGCCCAACCCCTTTCCTAAAATTTTTATATCAAAAAAAAAAAAAAAAAACAAGGCATTCCACAAAAGTCCTTAACATGGACGGCTTGACTTAAAAAGGCCATGCGCAATATAAGAAAGTAAGGAGTTTCATTTTACTAACAAAAAAAATAGGAGACATTGATTTTATTTAGGGGTGGTTATATGGTTGAGATGGTAAGTGGTTTCCACCCTATAAAAAGAAAACACAAGTTCAAATTCCGAGAAGTACATTTGTTGGGAGGGTTTATCTTTAATGTTCCTGGCCCTATAGAGATTAAGCTCAAGTCTAAAGTGACTTGATAATACTCTAAATTCATACCAAAAAAAAAACACAGATTAGTTCAGTTTTTTGTTTTATAATAAGCATGTATATCTCTCACACGTAACAAAATTTAAAAATTGTCTTGGTAAATTATAAATATTATATCATATTTTTATATATATGGGATATGATATCAAAAACTTAACAGCCACATTTTCTAAATCGAACGGGCCCTAGTTCAATTCATAATATCCTTTCCAGGAATCTTCACATAAAAATTCGGTAAATTAAAGATTTGTTGTTTTTTTCTCCTACTGATGTTGACTCAATCTCCTCCTTAGCTATATATATGTACCGTTCGTATATAGCTTTAATAAAACTTCATCATTTGAAATTCTTTATGCTTTAACTTCTGATAAACATAGTCTCAAAACCTTCAAATGTATGAGTGGCCGGAATGTATCTATAGATTAAAGTCTACCAATATTTATTATACGAAAAAAAATATCAATATTTATAATTTATCACCCTCAACAGAGAAATTTTTATGAAATTCATATATGAAACCACTAAACATAATTTAATCTAAAAAGCTTACATGAGTTTAAGAGTGAGCTGTCATGCTTTTGTAAGACAGAAATGCAAAAACGGTAGTTGGTGTGTGAACTTACGAGTTTAACTAAGTTTGGAGTTAGTGTGAGTTTAAGAGTGAGTTGACATAATTTTGTAAGTTAGTAATGTAAAACTAGAAATTTAAGAAAGCTAACTCACGAATTTGACAACAATATTTCTTAATGTTGAAACTCCGTTTTAACATTGTCTACTTTCACTTGTACTTGTAGATCTATTGAAACATAAACACATGAGATTTGATAACTATATGAACCTTTTTTTTCGATGAACAGGTAATTATATATTTACGAAGAAAAAGAAAAAGCTACAAAGTTGTTTAACATAGTACATATGTCTTGCAATATATAGGAAAGCCCTTTATTTGTGTTGTAAATGCATTTATTTATTTTATGATGAATATCCTTATTTGTCTTATGATTTCTCTTGTGAATGTTAACATGTTCTTGTTAACTTTTTGGTTTTCTTTGAATCTCTTCATTTGTCTCGTACATGCTCTAATGAAAGAAATTAAGTAAGGATATTATTGTCTTTTTACTGAAAAAAAAACTTAATTTCCTTTAGATCCAAGGTATGTTGTACGTTAAATTTTAGAATCTTTTAGGGATTAAATAAAATAAAATTATTTCTATAGGGTCTAAGTGATATTTTCTCATTAAAAGAACATTAAAACAATAGAAAGAGAAGACTAGTGCAACCCCCCTTATATAAAAAGCAACACATCCCAAAATTCAGGATTCACAAATAGTGGAAGGCCACATTAGGGATGTCTATGGATCAGACTGACCGGTTGGAGTCAACCCGAGGTCCGGTCCAGGTATGACCTTGGGTCGGACAAGTCGCCCGAGGTCCTGGTCTGGTTCAAGACTCCGCCCGAGCTCGGGCCGATCGGGATTAGTCCAGCTGGACTGCCCTGACTCGTCCAGGCAGCCTAGGACCTGTTTGGAATTTTTTTCCTTCCCGAGAGGCAATATTTCAGCTTGGTTACCTAATTCAAGGCTCAAATTGAGCCTAATAAGACCATAATAATACATATAATCAGGAAAAACACATAACAAAACATTAAAATCCAATCATAAATCCATAATAATCTCTAACAATATTTAACAAGAATAAAGAAAAATATTCAAGTTACTTTAATATAATCTATAACATTCTATTAAACACATTAAAGGATTAAACACAAGTAGCCGATATTTTAGAAGACTGAGATAGGTCCACTTGAAGTTTTTGCTCTTCCACCATGTCTGGAACAAAATAAAAAGAAAGTATTCATCAATTAAAGAAACAACAATTAAAAACCAGATAAACTATTTCCTATGATCAATTAAGCAAGTATTCATCAATTAAGAAAACAAAATAAAATTTTCGCATATCACAGTAATGATGAAGGATTGAAGGCAAAGCTTAAAAGCGCAAAAAAGATGAGTTAATGAATTGCCTCAAATTGTTCGTTCCTGGGTCTTTCAGAAGCATTATTGCTTTATTATATATTATATGGTTTGGTCCACCTTCTTTAAGGATTCAAATAGGACACCGAAAAAATACCACAACTTCATGACAAAGCCTAATCAACAACCTAATCATCCACCATGATTTAGATTGTTATGACACAACATATTGGTCTGGGTAGTAGCGCATTATCTACTCAACTAAATAAACTTTCACAGAAAATTTGATTTAAAATAAAAGATAACAGGTATGCTTCGAATTTTATAAACCAAACAAAGCATTGTGAAGATAAACCATACAGATCATAGCAAAGATAAACCAGAAAGCTAGATTGAACTCTAAATCTCAGTAATTACTCGAATATTTACACAAAACTCATTAATTACCTGGAGGACTGAGGTCAATTCGCGTCGCGTATTTGGATTGCAAACTGAGGCAACTTTTACCGGAGGTCTGAGCTCGATTCATCTTGCCGCTGCCGCATCTTTGGATTCAAGGACGAGAGATGAGTAGACGGAGGTCGAGAGGGAAAGTGACTTAGGGCTTCTGAGATTTAAATCAAAGCAAGAAGACGGTGATGGAGAGATGAGCGATGAGCAGACAGGATTGGGGACTGAGGTTGAGCCGTCGAGAGACGAGAGAGAAAGACGGTGGTGGAGAGACGAGAGACAGAGGATGACACTGAAGGAGTGAAGATTGAAGTGAGTGAACGCGTATTCGGCTAGGGCCCACATGTCCTTATTGTCCAGTGAGTGATTGATTCAATGGCTATTTAAATAAAAAATACACAACTTTCAGGTCAGGCCGAACCAGTCCAAAGGTTTGAACCTCTGGACTGAAGTCCATTCCAACCCGAAAGCACTGCACCCAGTCTGTGCCGAAAGTTATACTATCTTGGACCGATTTTTTGAACTAGACTAGGTCGGGTCGACTGCATCGTCAAAGCACTGGACTTCCAGGTGTTTTTTGGACATCCCTAGGCCACACATTGGATGTGCTTGTAACCTTAGGTCATCTGATTGTGCCCTAAAGAAGATATCCCAAAAATTCTAAGTGTCAGAAATAAGTGGGCCTTACAGAGTGTAACTTTTCCCAGGGTTAGGTTTCTCTCATAATCCTTTTCTCATTATTCCTCATCATCTCAAAATCATATCCATCCAATTAATCACAATACTTCTTTAACATTTGTTTCCTTTTCTAATCAACTACTGGATGGATCGATAGGAAAAATAAGAAAAAGACAAGAAGATGATCCTCTTCCCTTTTCCCAAAGGCATAATAGCGTCAAAGCATCATGGCCAGTGGCAGACCCACACTAGTGCCTATGTGAGCAAGTGCAGACACAAAAATTTTATAAAATATATATAATGTGAAAGAACTTATTGACAACATGTGTTAGTAGCGTAGGTGGTTAATGCTCTTCAGCCTCAGGTATCGGGTTCGATCCTCCCCCATTCCTTTTATCCCTTTTTCTTTTATCCCCAATTTCATCGTTCTCTCACTCTCACCGTGCTTCTCTCAATCTCCCCTCTCATCTCCCAACTCTCCAAATCCCTGCGTCCACCGTCACCTCTCACCGTGCTTCCAGATCCACCGCCTCTTCCTATCTCTGCCTTCTTCGTTCCAGGTCCAGCGGCTGTGATGACGAGGCTGGCCGGCGGGCTGTGTTGGTGAATAACGCCTTCGGAAGAAGGTCGGATGTCTCTCGGCTTTCTGTTCCCCCCCTCCGTCTTCTATCCTTATAGTTATATATGTCCATCTACGTCTACTCCAAGTGTATTACTGAATTTGTTGGTTCACCACTTATTTTGTTGTATTCCAGAAACTCCGAAAGGTGAATGTTGTGAACAAATTGGAGGATCTAAGAGAGAGAATCAGTAATAAGGGTGCTGTTGCTGCAGTACAAAAACTGGTCTTGCTGTTGAAGTCATTGAAGGTGATTGTTTCTTCCAAATTATTTAACAACTCTGTTTTACACAGTGGAAATGTTTTACCAATTAATATAGTTTTCTTTCTTGGTGATGATATTTACAGTAAATTATATCTTATTAATCATGACAATTTGATGATCATGAAGTTTTTCACCTTGTATAAATGGTCTCTGTCTACCATATTCATATAAACATACACACTTAGAGAGAAACAGGATAAAGAGTGGGAATATGAGATCAATAAACATCTGAAACTGTGGAGTTAAAGCTTCTGACATCTATCTAATGTTGTTTTCAAAGTAGTCAATTTGTAATTCACATTATGAATTGGAAGGCATACTTTTATATTGTTTTAAATAATATCACATTGTAAGATTCAGAAGTAAAGTAAAAATACCTTGAAAAATTGATATTGATGATTGTGCAGAAAGACCAGATAGCCAGTCGGAGAAGCATTCATATCAATGAATGAATTGAATTCAGATTTGAGGAGAAATAGTTGAATTAATTTGGTCAAATAACATTGGCAACAAGAGAAACCCATAGACAGCATTCCAAACTAATAAGATGAAATATATGTATATGAACATAAGCTTACCATGAGAGGATTCAACATCCAAAATTAAATCAAGGGCATAATCATAGTAAGGAACTTGACTGCTTAATCCACAGAGGTTGAAATCATCCTGTATGTAATCATCATCAACTTCACAAAAGAATTCATTTCCTCTTAGATTACAAAACCATGAGATCCAAGACGTGTCATCCCCATCAGAACCACTAACATCTGATGCCTCACTGTCTGTTTCAAATACCTTGAAAAATTAAACATTTGTATAAACCAACCATAAGTCTTTCATAAGTTATATTGCAAGCAATATCCCAACCAATATACTCTTGGATTTCAATTTAGGAAGCATAGTAAGTGATAACAACTAAAGCACTTCAATGGCAATCTAAAGGACTTTAAAAATTAGAAGTTGAGAAAAAGATTCAAATGAAGCTTAAAACTTGAGAGAAAAAGACATTTTCAGATTTGCTCTCTAGGAAAGTCTCAATTATGTTCACAAAGAAACAGAATGGCATTTCTTATGCTGGGAAGGAGATTGAATTGTTTTTCAAGAAAGCTCCATACTTTTAATCTTTCATTTTTCTCTTACTAGCCTTAATTTTAGGCACATCATTCTGTATCTTCATGGTTGTTTCCTTTCTTTGAAAAAGTTCATTCTACTTTAGATGGGCTACATCATTCTTTTAGTGAATCACTTGGAAAACTTGATTCAGCAAAAAAGGTAAAATATTTTTGTGAATGGACATGCCTTCTCCCGTTTATTCTTATTTAGACAAGCTAGGTTGCTTTTGGATTGTGTCTTTGAACAAAATGCTCTGAATTGTTATGCAGCATATTGGCATCTAGGCTTGAATTTGAATGGTGATTTGAGGAGTAGTATGTTGTCATACTGATAATTGCTGGTGGAAATGGGTTCTGTGATTATTGGTGCATTTTGATACATTTTCCATAATGTTCTTCACTTGCTCATAAAAAAATTATGGTCTGAAATTTTGGTTAGTGATTTCAAATGGAAAGAGTTCAACTCAATTTTTGGTTAATTAAGCACTTTCACTTGTGGTCGAAGTGCTTTGGAATTGGAAATCATAGCTTCAGTTGCTTAGTGTCCCTGTATGAAAAAAGATACAATGTTATAGGTTTTGATAGAGGAAACATTGAGATGAGCTAGCTTATAGGTTGCGACATGTTCCCTGATTAGTTTTTTTTAATGAATTTAAAACTTCCCTTAAAAAAAAAAAAATCGGCGCGCCCGAACCCCAAGTCCCCCCACTAATTGTACACCCACAAACTTAAAATCTTGGGTCTGCCACTGATCATGGCAATTACAAAAGTTACAAATGCTGACAATTTGACTTGTGGACAAAAAAAAGGACATGCGTGATATAAGGAGTTTCATTTCACTTGTATAAAAGGAAGGAGTTTTAAAAAAATAAAAATGTAAAAACCCATTTTCAACAAAAAACTTTCCTTTAAAAATATGTATCTAAAAATAGGCCATTTAATTTACTTAAAAATTCATTATATATGTGTGTGTGTGTGAACGACAAAAAATTTTATACTCTTTATGGATGAGTTGCCTCTACCACTCTGTTTTAGGATCGATCAAAATGTAATCTTTCATAGACAGTAAAGGAGTTCAAGTTCCTTATTGATGGTGCTCACGTTTTCACCCGCGAATAAAGTGTTGTGTAAAAGTGACTAATGCTTTTTTGTTTTGGCCCATCAGAATTTAATAAATGGTCTCTTAAATTGCTTATGTTTGATTTCCTTCATTAATCAAGTTGAGACTGAAAGTTTTGATTTTTTTTTTTTTATGAATTTAATAATATAATACATTTTTGAAAGATGTCTGAAATTGGGATAAAAATCATTATAGATAAAATCCAAACATGAACATAGCTTCACCTTCAGGTAAGATCTATCTAATGATTTCAATCTATTGATTTCTTTACTTCATTTCGTTGGGTCTGTGGGCACAGTATTGCAAAATAACTTTTAAAGAGAGTACGAGACAATAGAGGAGTTCACGTTTTTTATTGATGACTTTTATTTGTGCTCTAGTTCACTGGTGAAAAAAGTGACACTGATATGTAAATTAAAAGTAAAAAATAATTCTTTATTTTGACCGATCTGGACTTAGGAGTAACATGGACCTTACTATCTGTTCTTAATCATGTCAAAATTTGTTATAGGATGCTTCTAAGTTGTTGTGGAATTTTTTGTTTGATCACATTCTTTCTTCCCATCCAGACCTGGTAAAAAAAAAAAAGTTGCTCATTACAACCATGTTTTTAGAGAAG
The DNA here is from genome assembly GCA_025563575.1 of Acacia pycnantha. Lineage (NCBI taxonomy): Eukaryota > Viridiplantae > Streptophyta > Magnoliopsida > Fabales > Fabaceae > Acacia > Acacia pycnantha. The sequence goes on along the minus strand of JAMWYP010000891.1, from coordinate 10,780 downwards.
TCAATACAATTTGTTGGCTTACACACGTAAAGCACATATTTGAGATCATCAATAATGGAGTGCCACTATGAATTATCCCAAGACCCAAATTATGATGCAAAAGGCTAGTGTGGTACAACTAGAACGAAGCTTCACAGAAATTCACAAAAGTCACAGACGCGAGATGAACTTGACTTGTGCGTCAATTACCACAAAGTTTAGTAGACATTAATAATTTCAATAGACATTAAATATTTTTTTTTTATGTATAATAAGGATGGTGAAATATAGTAGAAATTATTTGATGTGTTAGTTTGAATATGAAATTAATATGGGAAATGTTAAAAATCACTTGAATTTCCGACATATATGATGTAAGAGTTTAGTGTATGAGTTAGTTAATATGGGTAATGTTAAAAATCACTTGAATTTTATGACAAATATATTTTTATCCAATTTTGTGACAAATATTACTATCTCCTATATATTATTAATATAAGAGTTAGATAAGAAATTTACAGCTTATCCAAAATATAACACCCAAAAAATAAAAGATATGGGGAGCAGAAAAATAATTTTCCTCCTTTCTCTTCATTAAATTTGAAGATGATTTTTATATCAGTGCATAGATCTCAAAAAGTTATGTGGAATCAAAAAAAGAATCGCTGATTCGACTCCCAAACCCGTTACGGCCTCCTAAATTTTAACTTTTTTTTAATGATTTAGTCGATTAATGGGTTTAGTCGACTAAAAATTTGGTTTAGTCGACTAAATGTCTGGGGCCTGGAAAAATTTTGCTCTCCATTTAGTCGACTAAACCAAAATGTTTTAATGACCAAACAGGACGATCGGAAATAGGTTTCTGACAGACATTTTGATAAATAGTTATTTAATAAGGGGCAAATTCAGAAATTAGCCCATATTTGAGATCATCAATAATGGAGTGCCATTATGAATTATCCCAAGACCCAAATTATGATGCAAAAATAAATGGGCCCTTCATATTCTAAGTTTTTACAAAAGCAAAAGGCTAGTGTGGTACAACTAGAATGAAGCTTCACAGAAATTCACAAAAGTCACAGGCGCGAGATGAACTTGACTTGTTGGTTAATGACCACACAATTTTGTACGGCCTCTTGTCTCCGTGTTATTAAATTCCTTCGAAAAATTATGTGTTCTTTTTTGAAGAAGATACCTTAATAATTTCAATAGACATTAAATATTTTTTATGTATAATAAGGATGGTGAAATATAGTAGAAATTATATGATGTGTTAGTTTGAGTCTGTAATTAATATGGGAAATGTTAAAAATCACTTGAATTTACAACATATATGATGTACGAGTTAGTTAATATGGGTAATGTTAAAAATCACTTGAATTTTATGACAAATATATTTTTATACAATTTTATGACAAATGTTAGAGGTATTTCGAAATAGAGAGAGAGTTTAGAGAGAAGGAGGAGCTTTGGAGAAAGTTGTAGCGAAGTTCTGGGTAAGTTCTTCGGTCCCTAGTCTTAAGTTCTAGTATTTCTTTCCGTAGTTATAGTAGAAATGCTAGTTTGATCTTTAATCTTCCAAGTTAGTTTAGATATCATGTTTTAAGGTTAAATATGATATATATTTCAAAAAATATGTTGGAGTTAGAGATATGAAATTTTTTTGAAAGATTAGAGTCAAAGTAGCGAAGCTCTGACGAAATTCCGCCGATTAGTGGGGTCAGGGGTAAAATGGTAATTTGGGACTAAAATGTCCGTTATAATGATTGATCATTAATGAATACGCTATTATCCTTATAGGATACCTATGATTACGTTCTGACCAACAATCGTGCGGTAGGTTATGTTCGCTATGGGCGGCACATCTGCATTGGTTGGATAGATGTGTTATACTGTTAATGTTGTGAATGACTGTGATCCATATGCTGTATATGTAAATATGAGGTTAACCGTTACTTGGGGTCCAGTGCATTGGACCTCAGCTCTTAACATAGCGTCAGGGTCGGGAGAACCGAGGACTAAGAGGCGAGCAAAGACGCTTGAGACCCTACAAAGACTTTCCGTTGTTGTATATTACTTTTGAACCACTCGTATAATGTACCGTTGTTGTAATCACCGGACTTACGGCATTTTGAATGTATATATTAGTTACTCCAATGCTTCGATGCTCTACTCGATGATTTTAAATAAAAGAAAATTATACCGCTTTTGAAAATGAGATATTACATCAGTCATCCATAACATTCTTTTACAAAGTTAGATTAAAAAATGGGTAAAAAAATTTTAAGAAATGTATCCCATCTAAAGGATAAAAAAATCGATGAAGGAAAAAAAAAAGTATTTACTCTGTGTTACAGGACTCTTAGGCCATTATCTCATTGTAGTAGGCATGGGGGCAACCCACCATCCGTGGGACCCGGCCATGCGACCTTGGACATGCACCCACGACCCCAGACATGCACCTTACCATCCTCGGACATGCACTCACGATCCTCGGACATGCGCACACGATCCCTGACACGCACATGACACGTACGGTGTGGCGAAGGGACTAACTAACCGGTATACTCTATATATACAAGAGGAAGGAGACAGGCGCAGTGTACATACATTCTAAGCCTTGACTTATCTACATCTGATCACCTGACACACAAGACGCCCCCAGGCGAAACGCCCTTGTGTACAGTGATCATACCCTCTCTCGACGCTTGTCCCATAAGCATACAGGAAGGGCACATGTATCCTATATCAAATCACGGACCTTCAATAGGCGGACATCCGAGTTCTACACCGCAGTGCGCGCGGCCGTGGGGATCAATAAATTTCTATTCCCGTGACCATGAGGATAAGCACTCGTGCTTGTGCCAAAGACAATCGGGGCGGATCAAGCGGGGGACAACCCTCAACACCGCGTCAACCAACCGTAATGAGCACCCGGACATTAACGATGCGATGGAGACCATCGCCAGGAGAAGATCGGCTTTCTCGGCGAAGAACCATTGATTCCCAACAATGAACGACATCAAAGGACAACTCCGTCCGACACGGAGTCCTCGGCTCCACGAAACCAAGACCGTGGACCACGGAATTCCACTTGAGGAGGCCGGACATCCCACATGCCGAGCGGACTTTTCGATCTCTACAAGAGATGCTTGCGATAATGAGACGGGTGGACAACATAGACAAGCGCCACACCCTTCACTATCCCGGAGCGCGGAGAAGAAGCGGAAGACGGACCCATACCCTTTCTAGCGAGGACCAGGAAGATAAAACTTGGAGAGAGGACGACGATGACGAGCTGGCTCGCCATCGCACCGACAGGCGAGGCGGAAGCCGTCGACGAGCGGGAGGGCCAATAGGAGGAACCCGAACCTGGGATGAAGAGGTCGACCTCGGGCGAGGAACCATCGAGGTGACAGGACGATTCCCAAGTGGTTTCAGCTGACGGAGATATGTCACCAAATGCACAATAGCTTTCTCGAAGGAGATCCGGCACGCGATTCCCGAGAAGCTGAATTTGGGCGAGTTGACAAAGTATGATGGCACACAAGACCCGACCCTCATTTAGAAGACTTTGACGTTCGCATGTCGGTTAGAGGTCTCAAGGAACCAATCGTGCCGGATCTTCGCCGCGACGTTAAAGGGGCCGCGTTGAAATGGCTTCACACTCTTCCCTTTGGGTCGATCCACAACTTTGAAGACCCGGCGAGGCCTTTGAGTTGCACTTCGCGACTAGCAAACGGCAAAAATCCCAATTCTCTCCCAAATCGGTATTGGAGAAGCGCTCCCGAAGTTACCTCGGACCGCCCAATCATGCTGATGCAAGGTGCGCGGACTTAAACGAAGACGTACCGTTCACTTATTGGTGGAGCGGCCTCGATAAAGAGTCCCTTTGGCGGAATCTTTTTAAAGGAGCGGGCAAAGAATCTCAACGACTTCATCTCCCGTTCAAAGTAGTACGTGGCCCAGGATGCGAATGGCGAACAATCCCACTCAAGACGGGACCAAGATAGAACCTCCTCCTCAGGGGTCGAGACTTCTCGACAACAGGAATAGGGATTCCGGAGAAGGGAATGAAAACAAGAGCCGAGGTGGCAAATTTGATCACGGAGCAAGTACGAAATATTAAATTTTGTGATGCCTCGATCTCAAGTTTGGAAGGAGGTATCAACGACCGAGATGAAGAAGGTCGATCGGCCTCGTCTCGTCCCTCGAAGATCCGGATAGACCAGTCTAAATATTGCTCATTCCATGATGGTCGAAGTCATACAACCGATGAATGTTACGAGCTCCGAGATGCAATCGAACGATTTGTGCGGAAGGCAAACTTCAAATATGTCATAGAGCATCAAGGAAAAGGTGGGAAACGAAAGACCAAGAACCGCAGAGACCCCCTCGAAAGTTCAAAAGCGGAAGATAAATGAAAGGCTCTGGCCGGTGACGAATTTCCGAGCGGAATTCGACCGTATGTCATCGAGAGCAATGGGCGGTGGCGGAGATACTATAAACCGCGAAGGAAATACCTTCGAGAAGTCCTCGGCGTCGGGGGCCGACCAAAATTCAAGGAACATCACTGGTATGACCGCCTTTGTTTTTCACAAGAGACGACCTCAAGGCGTTGTCCTGCCATCAAGATGGGCTAGTGAAACCGGAGCGTGCGTCAGCTATAGGGTCAGCGGATATTTGTGGATGCGCAGTAGCTCGGCCGACATACTAAGCCAGGAAGCGTTCAAAAGAATGAGCCCGGACCGGGACGACTTAAAGCCTTGCAAGACAACCCTCATCGGGTTTAATGGAGAACAATCTCGTCAGAAGGGGTTCACCCTTGGAGTCAAAGACGCCTTTAAGTCTGAAAGAGTGCGGTTCATAGTGGCCGAGTTCGTTTCACCTTATAACATAATATTGGGAAGGCCAACCATTCACAAGTGGGACATGCTGGTCTCTACAAAGCATCAAAAGCTCAAGGTGATAGGCAACCAAGGAACCGTGGTCACGGTACTCGGGGATCAAAGAGAGTCTCGGCAGTCTATTTTGAAACCGTCGAGAATTGGGGAGGGCGGATCTTCATCGCAGCCCCAAAGAATCAGCTATAACGGGCCGTTCGGACCGGATTCTCCGACGAAGAAGTTAATCTTGTGGAATTAGACATCCGAGACGATGAGGTTCGCCCCACCGGCAGGGAGACCTGGAAGATCCGGTGATCGGAGACCCTCTCCGGACACTAAGATTGGCAAACACCTATCTCCCGAACTTAGAAGTAGTTTGGAGGATTTCCTGAAGGAAAACAGGGATGTCTTCGCCTTCTCGAGTACACGAATAGACCCAAAATTTTGTTGTCACAAGCTAGAAGTCTATCCAGCTCAATCCCGGTGTCGCAGAGAAGAGGAACCACGGACCAGAAAAAGGAAAGCGCTGAAATTCACAATCCAAGAATTGCTTGAAGCCGGATTTATTAAATACGAGTATACAACCCGGTTATCAAATGTGGTGATGGTAAAAAGCCAAACGGGAAGTGGAGAGTGTGTGGTTAAAGAACTTGAACAAGGTATGCCCGAAGGACTCTACCCATTTAAACATCGACCAACCGGCACACGCCTCAGATTCCAGGCTCTATCCTTTATGGACGCATACTCGGATATAATCGGATAGCGATGTACCCAGAGGATCGGAAAACGGCCCATTCATTGAAAAAGAGCTATTGCTACAATGTCATGCCTTTGGATTGAAGAATGCGGGAGCTACATATCAAAGGATGATGAATAAGGTCTTTGCGGACGGATCGGCCGCAATGTGGAGGTGTATATAGATGACATGATCGTCAAAACCTCGGACCCGGCAACGCCATATACAAGACCTGGGCAGACATTTGCCAAACTCGTAACCTCCAGAATCCGTGAACCCGACCAAATGTGCCTTTGGCGTCCCATTGGGAAGTTCCTGGTTTCATCTTGACTAACAGGGGCATGAGGCCAACCCTGACAAATGTAGGGCGGTGATGGAGATGAAGGCTCAGAGTAATAAAAAAAGAAGTCCAACAAGTTAACCTAAGATTGGAGCCCTAACTAGGTTTTTAAAATCCGTAGGAGAAGGCTTTACCCATGTTCGTGCTCTTAAAGAAGGAGGCATCGGTGGAATGGAATTCAAAGTGCGATGACGCATTTGAAGACATAAAGCAATGTTGGCCAATCCTCCGATCCTCTCAAAACCTCGGCTGGCGAGAGTCTTTTCCTTCCCGTCGGCGAGGGCGGGTCGCGCGGCCTTAGTAAGAGGCGGAACACGGACAAATTCCTTGTATTTTGTCGTGAGAACCTGCGAGAATCCGAGATCCGATACGAAGCTAGAAAAAGTGGCATTCGCTCCGCTTATTGCGGCCGTGGTTAAGACCCTTATTTCCCGTGGGCGCCATATACGTTGTTAGAACAAGCCGAATCGACAAGTCTTACATGCCGGACCTAGCGGGAGGATGACTAATGGGCGATAGAACTCTCCGAGTTCGACATCACCTCTGAAGCCCGCCACAATCAAGTCACGAACGTTGGCCGATTTCATGTTCCTCACCCGGCTTCTAAGTCCGATGAGACCATGGAGCGAATGGAAGGTGTATGTCGACGGATCGTCGAACACGAAAGGAAGTGAGCCGGAGTCATTATTGAGAGTCGAGAGGGGGTTACAATTGAGCATCGTTGCATCTCAACTTCCCAACTCCGAAACAATCAAGCGTAATACGAGGCCTTGATAGCGAGCTTCTTCAAGCCAAGGAAAATGAGGCCCAAGAGTTAAGGTTTTCACCGACTCCCGACTTGTGGCGGCTCGAGATCGGGACGTATCAGGCTAAAGGCCCACTAATGGCCAAGTATCTCCTAAAGGCTAAGGACTTGATGTCAGGTTTCGATGAAGCAAGCGTTACTCACATTCCCCAGGAGAAAGCGCCCGGCCGACATTTTATCAAAATTGGCAAGCACTAAGCGAAGTGGTTGTCATCGCCGCGGTTGTCAGCAAAATCTCGAAGATCCGGTATGCATGATGGCTATTTCGGTCGGATCGGTGGAAAAAGCCGATAGAAGACTACCTTGAACGTGGACTCGTCCCAGACGATGCAATGGAAGCAAAAATGTTGATTCGTGGCCGCGGCCAAGTACACAATGGTGGAGGATCAACTTTACCGAAAGGATTACATTCTCCCATGCTAAGGTGTTTGAACCCAAATGAAGCGGGGTATGTCTTGCCGAGATTCATGGAGGGCCATAGGTCGCATATGGGGGCTAAGGCGCTGCAGAAAAACCCTTCGAGCAAAGCTATCGGCCAGACATTGGAGGCGGATTCAAAGACTTGTAAGACAATGTGATAGTTGTCGAAACATGCCGAGTTATTTGGGCGCCCCGGCCCGAACTTCATTCCATCACGGCCCCTGCCATTTTACAAATGGGCATGGACATTCGGGGCCATTCAAGACCGGCCTAGGAGCAAACTGCGATGGCTAATCGTGGCGATGAGACTACTTCACCCAGTGGATTGAGGCCGAACCTCTCACAACGATCTCTTCGGCTCGTGTGCGGCGATTTGTTGAAGTTAATATAATTCACGGCCCGAGCACCGGCGAGATAGTAGCAGACAACGGAACTCGGTTCCAGAAGTCGGATTTCGTGATTTGATTTATGAATACGAATCGTCACTTTGCTTCCGTGGAACACCCGAGTCCAACGGACAAGCCGAGAGCCGCCAATAAGGTCATCCTTGATGGTTTGAAGAAACGTATGTTGGAGGGCGACACCTCCCGGCGTCAACTACCTTTTGTCCTTTGGGGAAATCGAACAAGCCGCTCGAGACATCCACCCAGAAACTCCTTATAGGCCCGCTACGGTTGTGAATCTATGATTCCTGGGAAATAGGGATGATGTCTTGGCGCGGAAGAGCATTTTATCACAAGGCGAAATAGCCAATAGTGAGGCGTTAGCGATCGAGTTGGATCCGCCGATGAGGCCGGTCACCTCCCATTGTCGGGATATTGCAATGAAGAGCTGATCGCGGCTCGTTATAACAAGAAGGTTAGACCAAGAAGATTCCACCGGTTGCTTGGTACTTAGAAGGGCCGACATCGGGAACAAGAACTCCAACAGACCGGAAGCTTGCGGGTAATGGGGACGGACCTTATCGCGTTTGGGAAACTCTTGAGAGAGGAGCTTACATTCGGAAAATTTGGATGGAACCCCTTCAAGCGAACATGGAATGCGGACAAATTAAAGGCATATTTCGTTAGGCTTATCTCTTTGTTTTTCTTAAAGCATCGTTTTCCATTATGTTCTTTGTTCAACGTTGGCTGCTTGCTTTTCCCTTCGCAACAATTCTTTGTGTCGAATATGAATGAAACTCTCGTTCGAGTATCTATTGAATTCCAAACATTGTCTTTTTCAAGATTCAATTGTTATTAGCTTTTATTTGAAGAAAACACGTGGATAGCTATCGCACCCGAGACACGCTAATTTACTCCGGGTATCAATAGAAAATGTCATGGCCCACGATCAGTCAAAATGCTCGGGCGCTATCGGACAAAACCGGACCCGGGCGAGGTGGCAATTTTCATTTACCTTTGGATGACCGGTTTCTATACCAAGAATTTTATAAAACAGTGCAAACACTAGCACTTTAAAACATTATGGTCTTATGACCAAAAGCGCGTTCGCAGTTGCCTTCTCCTTATGACCTTGGCGAATCGAGTGATAACGGTAAAGTTATATTCTTATACGATGCATTATGGTTGCTAAATTACCATCTATTGTTAATCGTAGCCAAAAGTGGCCATATTGGTCCCCTGCTCAATAAAGTCATTGCCGGTAAAACAACCTGACAGATTATACAAATTAAAAAGAGAAAGAAAAAAGAGAGGAAATCAATCCACGTGCTTGGGGCGGTCGAGACTTCCTCACCCCTGCCGGCCTCCCTGACTTTGCCGCATCGCCATCTATCCGGGTCTCGGAACCAGCGGGGAGGTTCCACATGGGGACAATCCGCGTCAGTCCACATAAGACCGGAAATGATGCCTGTGGTGTTGAGCTCGATCCCGGGTTCAAAGCCCGGATGCGGGCAAGTGAATTCTCAACGCCTCCCTTGCAGACAGTAGCAACTCCTGCCCAATGGGTTATCTCAGCGACAGATGTGTTGAGGACGCCTCCTCGGCTTTGATCCTGCTCCACCGGCTCTGAACCCGTCCTCGGTGTCATGACTTTCAAGCGCTCTTCGCTTCTAGCTTGAGCGCCTTAAAGCCTTCAATTATTACATTGGAGTCAGCCAAGAGCCTCGGTCTCTTTTAGTCGAAACTCCACTTTCTCGGTGAACCTCACGAGCCTTGGAACTCGCTCAAGCGATTTGCCATTGTTTCGAGCTTCATCGCGATGCAATTGGGACGCTTAGCTCGAGTGGCCCGCCTCCGCATATTTGTGGTGAAGGGTGAGAAAAGATTGGGTCAAACCAGCACCTTAGAAAGCATTTCCCAATGCACGGACTTCTCGTACGTACTTCATGAGGCTCCGGCTCTTGATAACGGGCGGGGAGCGGGAGTGCGACACCGAGTTCTTCGGTAATGCCCTTACTCCACAAATGTGAACCGGGAATGACGGTGGAAGGACGAGGGGGAACCGGGTATCGTGCAAGGAGAGGGCTCGACGTCTGGCCGACTTAGGAAGCGGCGATTTCGGGGTAGGGGAGGCTCTGATAGAAGACAGGCCGACTTCGGCTCGGGGCTTGACGACTCCCAGGCCTTAAGCTCTTTGGCTCGGCTTTGCTTGAAGACTCTCCGACCTTCGACTTGCCCGCCTCCTTGGCCGACCTCTTTCTCCCCATGGCGGTGGGCTCGGGATCCCGAGAAAGATATTGCGGCTCTTTCATCTTAAGACACATCTGGAACACATACACCATGTTAGCTACTAGGAAAGCAAAGACGATCAATACCGACTAAGACGCGGAACAACGCGATGTTAAATATGTAAATGCCATACTGCTGCAGCCTTCGTCTCATCTTGAGCCGAGACTCGGCAGATATTGGGCTACTAAGGAGCCGGCCCTACAAATCAGCCTCGCTCGAGCGTGGTCTATTATGGCATCGATGGCTTTCCTTTCAAGCTTGATTGGACCGCTCCACTTATAGGCGCTAGGGGACACATTGTGGTGATCTTGACACCAATACAAGTTAAACTCCCAATCGACTTTTGCGAGTCCGGCCCTTTAGGAACCAAGGAGTTGTACCGTTTAGCGACGACTTTGAAAAGTTGCCCTTGAAGCGTTTGAAAGAGTCGAGGCCCAGGTAAACAAGATTGGCTATTCCCCGAATGGATGTCCAGCCCTTGAGCTCAGGCGGTTCCTTCCCGAGGCGAGAGGTGTGGGGGTCAAGAAGTAGAAGAACATAGAAGTGGTGCAAGGCGAGTCCAAGGCTCGAGCAAAACCACTCGAAAGCGATCATCCATTACAACTTTAGATAACCGGGTGGTATTTGCACTTCTAGAATGAATTCGACATCGAGTAATTCCTTCATGTTCTTCAAAGGCCTATCTCCTCTTGGGCCAAGTTTCCTTTTCTTGTGTGACTAGGCGAGTCCGGATGAATTGTTAGTTTGTAAGACCATTCGGATCAATTCCATTATCTCGAGACAACTTCGAACGAAGGCGTCTGGATTCTCTTTCAAAAATTTTTCCAACTCGGCTTTGACTTGAGGTCCAATGCTTTGCCAACTTTGGTAACTTGCCACGACTTAGTACCCAACACAAGATCCTCTAGCTCTCAGTCTAGCTCAGGTCTTTGGATCTCGGCG
>JAMWYP010000890.1:0-21489 GCA_025563575.1 Acacia pycnantha | reverse complement strand
CAACGCTTAAGTTCCCAAACATGTCAAGAAAGTTTGTCTCATCGAGTTCGTCCTTCTTAAGGACTAATCGCATTGATGGTGTTGAAGTATTACTAGACTACATGATTCTACAACTAAAGATATGCAAAGTTTAATTAATAATCTCCCACTTGAATTAAGAACCCTCATTATAATTAGTGGGCTAAGATCCATATTTGGCTTAAATTTAAGTCCGCTTTGGCAGGACGCTTAAATTAAGTTATTTAGGTAGGCAAACCCCTTGCCAATTACATCATATGTAACTCTTAGATCTTTATGGGATTCAATCATCATATGACGTGTCATGTTTAATCCCATCTAATGCCTTGAGATCCAAAACCGTTTTGATAATCTCAATTAAGTCCATTCATTTATTGGTGGCATTATGACTTAAGATTTTATTTAGAGGGTATAATTAGATTAATCCTATTAATTATACTTATATGAATGCAATCACTATTGTATCTCATATAATATCTAAATTAATTATGAGTGATCTAATCAAAACATAATTAAAACTCTAAATTGATTATGAGTGATCTAATCAAATCATAATTAAAATTCTAAATTAATTATGAGTGATCTAATCAAAACATAATTAAAATTCTAAATTAATTATGAGTGATCTAATCAAACCATAATTAAAAATTCTAAATTAATTATGAGTGATCTAATCAAAACATAATTAAAAATTCTAAATTAATTATGAGTGATCTAATCAAAACATAATTAAAATTCTAAATTAATTATGAGTGATCTAATCAAAACATAATTAAAATTCTAAATTAATTATGAGTGATCAAATCAAACCATAATTAAAATTCTAAAATAATTATGCAATGATCAAATCCAAAACATAATCAAGGACTGCGACACAACATGGCTCACCTAACCTAGAATCCTCTCAAGCCAATGAGAGGACTTCTCTAGATAAAATTAAAGAAAAATACTTCATGAGAAACCTCGTTTCAACATAGCATGCCATATTTAAAAAAATACAACACTTGTAAATTCTAGAGCCATATTGTTCACCATACCCAAACAAGTTAAATCACACCATATATTTAATTCATACGGTTATGCAATAAAATATTATGGTTAAAGTTATCATGATATAAATTCTCTAATTTATATTCATGATTTAAAATCTCGTGCTACTGACAATCAGCCGGGATCCCTACATGATCAAAATAACTTCATGTTTTCGAAAATAATTTCCCAAAAAACGTGATTTTTTCGAAAATAATTTCCAAAAAAAAAAACGTGATTTTTTTCCCGAAAATTTCAAACCCTAACGAACTGATCGACATCGGATCTGAACGTTTCAAAACTGCCGCAATATCCGACTAGCTATCAGTAGAAACCCTAACGCGAGTTTTGTAATTCAAACGCATACAAAGATCGGTTTTAGCATATATATCATATATATAAACACGCGTAAAACCTAATTTAAACGCACGGTTGAGTTGGCTCGATGCCCTTTGTTGGGATCCGTACACGCGGCGAAGTAAAAAAATTACGGATCCTTTAGGCGGATCGCTCAACGGCGTTTAAATCAAGGTTTAGGGTTTCTGAATCGTACCTTTGCGAACAATTTGAGCGGTGGGCTACCTTCTCGATCGGCGAAGCCGACTCTTTAGAATCGCCTTCCTCTACGGTATCCACACGAACGGCCTCCAACACGACGGAGGCGTGCTAGCGCCTCAATATTCTTGCGTCTATCTCTTTTTCTTTCTAGGGTTTCTCGCGGCTTTCTAATACGCTCGACAAAATGTCTCGTCAGTTTTTCTAAACCTAGTAGGCGTATTTTATTCAAAACCAATTTTTGAATCTGGATTAAAAAATATATTAATTAAATCTATCGATAGATCTAATCTAATCTATTTATTTAATCCAAAATTAAAAACCTTTAGATTTAATTTATATTTATAAATTAAATCAAGATATGATATCATTATATTTAAAATGAGATCCGATATCTCGGTTCAAATTAAATCGATATGCAATATCTTTATTCGAAAAATAAATCTGAGATACAATATCTCAATTTATTATAGTTATTTAATTTATCAAATAAATTAAATACTATATATAATAATATTATTATCAATAAATAATATCATTATTATTTTCGAATTTAATATATATTAAATCAAGATATGATATCATTACATTTAATTTAAAATGAGATCCGATATCTCAGTTCAAATTAAATCTGATATGCAATATCTTTATTCGAAAATTAAATCTGAGATACAATCTCAATTTATTATAGTTATTTAATTTATCAAATAAATTAAATACTATATATAATAATATTATTGTCAATAAATAATATCATTATTATTTCGAATTTAATATATTTATATATGCATATATATATATACACACACACACATCCTAGATTAAATAAGTATTCATTAAATCTTAAACACATTTAAGATTCAATGAATCTGGACACTCTTGCTCGTGTTGGGCCATTCTTGTGTGCGACCCTGTGAAGCCCACATGAGATTGGCGACGGGCCATATCTGTACCAGCCCACAAGTCGCAAGCGGCCTCTAGCAAGACATTGCGACTACCCAATTCATATGGGGATCGTTGATAAGTACAATGACTTGCCCCTAGGGCATAATTTCCAACAATCCTCTCAAGCCAATGAGAGGACTTCTCTAGATAAAATTAAAGAAAAATACTTCAGAAACCTCGTTTCAACATACGAGGGGAGTTGGATGAGATGAGAATTTTACATAGAGAATGTTTAGAGATAGGCATGGCTCGCAGGCCATATTTAAAAATACAACACTTGTAAATTCTAGAGCCATATTGTTCACCATACCCAAACAAGTTAAATCACACCATATATTTAACTCATACATTTATGCAATAAAATATTATGGTTAATTTTTATCATGATATAAATTCTCTAATTTATATTCATGATTTAAATTATCGCGTTACTGACAATCAGCCGGGAACCCTACGGCGGTCAAGGGGCAGCGCCCCTTGCGGGGTGCGGGGGCAGCGCCCCCGTTAGAAAATTTTTCAAAAATAACTTCTTGTTTTCGAAAATTATTTTCCAAAAAGACGTGATTTTTTTTTTTTTGAAAATATTTTTTTCAAAATTTCAAACCCCAGATTTGCGTCCATGCATGATCCACGAATCTGAACCTTTCAGAACGTGATCGCGCTTGAACATTCGACCCTACCTGATTATGCGACTTCAGCGTGAACTTCGATCTGAACCTTTCAAAACGTGATCGAAGAAGCCACAAAATCGGAACCTAACCCTAGCGTACATCTACAGTATTCATAAGCGCGATGTTTTCGAAAAAAGGATGATCTTTTGGATAAAAGATTAATGCTTCAAAATCGGTTTATCCTATATTTTGATTTTAACCATGCTTGATTCGGTTTAAAGCATATATATCATATATATAAAGCATACGCAAAACCTGATTTAAACGCACGTTGAGTTGGCTCTGATGCCACTGTCCTCTCCCTCTACCGGTATCCACACGAATGGCCTCGAACACTGACGGCAGCGTGCTAGCACCTTCTTGTTCTCGCGTCTCTCTCTATTTCACTCTAGGGTTTTTTTTTTGTGTTTTTTACGGTATGTCTAATTCATCCGTAGTTTAATACGACTAGATCAGCATCTATTATAGGGTTTCTAAAACCCTAATATTTCGTATTAAAATATTCAAAATTAAATTAATTAATTTTGAATTTGGATTAAATAATATTAATTAAATCTTATTATCAATAAATAATATCATTATTATTTTCGAATTTATTAATATATATATATATATACACACACACAACCTAGATTGAATAAGTATTCATTAAATCTTAAACACATTTAAGATTCAATGAATCTGGACACTCTTGCTCGTGTTGGGCCATTCTTGTGTGCGACCCTGCAGGCCCACATGAGATTGGCAGCGGGCCAATATTGTACCAGCCCACAAGTCGCAAGCGGCCTCTAGCAAGACATTGCGACTACCCTATTCATATGGGGATCGTTGATAAGTACAATGACTTGCCCCTAGGGCATAATTTCCAACACCACTATCCAGAGGACTCGTTCTTAACGGTAACAAATTTGTTTCTGTTTTGTAATTTCGGATTCGATTTACCTTTGGATTGGGTGTTAGATTTAACGCCCAGATTGAGAAATCCCAAGGATTCAGTTCGAACTAGGTTCAAGTGCTTGTTGTGCGATCGCACAATGACACGCCACTGTTCGGATAAGAATCAATCGCGAGTTCGTTTCAAAATTTGTTTTCGTCTGAGGAAGGAAAGTGGTGGAATTCGAAATCCTGGGTTGATCTTCTGTTTATCTATTTAATCTGTGTTTCATTTGGTTTTGTTTTTATTATTTCATTTTTAATCTATTTGAACCAAACCCCCCCCCCCATTTTTACTGTTTCTGTTTCACTGTTATTCCAATCAAACCCGCTGTGAATTCGTTGGGAAAACGATCCAGGTTCCCTATTACTACAAATCTTTTATTGAATCTGGTTGTTTTGAGAGGCACAACAAATCTCTTTCAGTAGCCAAAATTCGAGCGTCCCTCCTAGATGATATCATGAAACAAGTATGGGGTGAAATGAGATCTATGATGGAAGATAAGGAAAATACGGCACGTACAACCCACAAAACCTCGGCCTTCCCCAGCAGCAAAGAAAGTTTTAACCCTCCAACTGTTGATCTTGACAAACCTTCTCTTCCTCCACAGGGAGGAGTATCTTGCACTCTATATTTGAATGTCCCCCACCGGCATATTGTTGCCGATACTCTTGTTTACGCAGATCAAACTACCCACCATAATAAGAAAATTCCAGAAGACCAACGTAGGGTGACTATGAAATCTGTTCGAGAAGGGGAAGAAAAAACAGACATCCCGATTGATGATAAGGAGGTTCTCGATTTAGGCCAGGCCATAGGACCGTTCATTCTTTGGCTGAATCATCTTATTCAGATGGCAACGACACCTCCAATGGTAGGAAATACATTACTAGAACATGATTTTCATTGGTAACCCACTCATAATCTATTTTTTATGTTTTCATAGAATGCACAAGCTGCGAGCAAATTTCCTTACTTGGCACAGCTGTGAGAGCTGTACAGGGACATCAACTATATACCCTTGGAGATGCGTGTAGGCATTGTCGGCGCAGACAAATCATATCCCATAACTATTGACAAGAAAGATCTAGAACAGTTTATGCATATGGAATGTTTAGATATAGGATTTCTTCAACTTGCAATCATGTAAGTTTTTCCCCTTTAATTATTGCATTAATTTTTTGTTTTATATATTCAACAACATTTATCATTTTATTTCGATCATAGTGTCTACTACAACATATGCGCCCAGACAGGCCGAACAGGTTCATATGGATTCTTATGTCCTGCAAACACGACTTCAAATCGCAATAAGTTAGCCAGAAGGGCGCTTTATGTTGGTTGTACAATGGGTGATGAAGAATTGCCTTGTTATCTAGTGTCAATACTTGAAAAGTACGTATTTTAGTTTTGTATATATAAGATTTTTAAGAATAAATTGCTTTCTTATCTTAATTTAATATTAAAATGTATATATTGTAATGGTCATTGGATCCTGTGTGTTGTTTGTCCCTCCAACAACATATGTTATTGGTTGGATCCCTTAGGTGGCAAGCCAAACGATGAAATCAAATCCATGTTTACTGAGTAAGTAAATTTTTGTCTAAATCATTGATTCTTCATTTAAATGAATTGTTTTCAAGTTTGTTAATTTTCATTTTAATGATAATGGTCTCAAGACGTTTAGAATGCTTTCTGGAGCACGAGAGCAGGGTCAACCGAAGTGGGCTTATCCGAATGTAAGTAGTTTCAATTCAAGTTATTTCATTGACACAGTAGCTTTCGATATGCCTTTATTCATTTTAACAGTTTGCTTTTGATTTATAGTGCCCTCGACAATCAGGGAACTTTGAGTGCGGATACTACGTTATCCTTTATATGCATTCCATCGTTTCCAGCGGACGTATTATAGGTTTTCAACGCGTACGTAATCACTCCGTGATTCTCAAATGATACTATTTTTGTTGTTCTACTTGAGGTGTTAATTATTTCATTTACTACATTGGTTTATCTTATTCCTTGTTTTCTAAATTACAGCTTTTTGATAGTGTGGATCCGTACTCTGAGGAAGACATTGATATGGTTCGAGATGTTTTGGCTGGACATCTTCTTCAACACATATAGAAGGTAATAATATTATAATGAGAGAATTTTAGTTGGGAAAACATAGCCTGTGACTTGATTTATTCCTTCATTGACTGAGTTAGGCCCTACTGACTCTCAATATGTCACACTCATTTTATGTTGAAAGTAGCAAGAAAATATTAATAAGAACTTAAAGGTGTGAAATATTTTTGTGTATCCATTACTAGGTTTTTTTAACTGACTTGGCCATTTGAACTAGCATCCTAGGATAAAAGGATATGCTGATAGGTTTTGGTAATCCAATATCATCGTTCACTTTTTTTTTTCACTTTCAGTTATTGTCGGGATAAGTGTTGCCTGAACTATGATGTGCGTACATCTTCCATTGTAGTTCTGTAAGGGACAACCAAAAATGCTTGAACAATGGATTATTTGTTTTGGCTATTGCACCAATATTTTAATACGAGTAAATACCCTTTTTGGTCCCTGGAAAAAAGTACGGACCCCTTTTTGATCCCTAACTAAAAATAACTCGTCCCGTCCTCCCTGGGAAATCAAAAAAATCCCACGTTAGTCCTTTCGTCCCGTCATCCCTGGGAAATCAAAAAACATCCCACGTTAGTCCTTCCGTCAGTTAGCTCCTAACGGCGTCACTAACGTTGCTGATGTGTAATGATGTCTATGGTCTTCAAATATAACTTCATCTTTTACTTCGTATACGTTATCGTCAACTCTATTGGTTCTATGGTCGTCAAATGATGTCTATCTTCAGTTCCTTCGATTCTCTCTGCGTCGAGTTTTCCTACGGTCAGAGATCGCGCTTGTCTATTGATGCCCCAAATCTCAAGCCCAAGCCCGAGCAGAAGCCTTCTTCCCCTGAGAAGAAACCGGCAGCACTTCTCGCCTAGGTTTGCGCCGGTGTTAGACAGTGTTCACTACTTTGAATCTTTATACTTCTCTAAATCCAATGGTGAGGTCAATGAATAGACTTTTCAACGAGTAAAAAATGCTGAAGGTAATGAAGCACCTGCACCAACTCACGTTACACATCAGCAACGTTAGTGACGCCGTTAGGAGCTAACTGACGGAAGGACTAACATAGGATGTTTTTTGATTTCCCAGGGAAAACGGGACGAGTTATTTTTAGTTAGGGATCGAAAAGGGATCCGTACTTTTTTCCAGCGACCAAAAAGGGTATTTATATAAACGACGTCATTTTGGCCTTCCTACGTGGCATGTGACTGGACCAACTCACGTTACACCAGAGTATAGTGAAGAGAAACAAGACACAAGGATTTATACTGGTTCGGTCCAACCAATTGACCTACGTCCAGTCCCCAGACTCTCTGGGATTTCTCACTATCAAGATTGATTACACACTCTGCACTCAAGAGTAATTCTCTCTCTAGAACTTACTCCCCCTTACAAGTTGTAATCAATAACCCCAATCTCCAAGTCCCCTTGACTTGAGATAACTTACAAGAATGATTTACAATCAAGAAAAACTCTCTCTAAGAGTAGATATGATAAACACTGAACAATAAATGTATCAAAGATACTTTACAATAGAAAACTCAAAGAGTAGCTGAAACTTTAATGATTTTCGTTCTTGCACAGATTGGTTGTTGAGAAGACTTGAATGCATCTCTATTTATAGGTAGAGATCATTAAATGACCGTTATAAATCCTCAGATAACCGTTGGAGTGATTAGAGGATGATTAATGAAGGTTTTGGTCTTCTTCTCTCTCTACTCTTTAGTTAATCCAGTTTTGCAGAAATTCAGAGTTGACTCTCTGACTATTAATCCGTTGGAAGAGCAGTTTTTAGGATGTAGAATGCAAGCATTAAATTATCCAAAACGTGTGGAGAATGTTTGTCCAAAAGCATACAAGTTTTCGCACTTTTCATTAAATGTGCTGACATGCTTTTGCTTTATGCTAAGTCTCCATTTAATGCTGTCTAAATCATCTGAAACTCACTAACAAACTGATTAAACATAGTTAAGAATAGTAATGAGTGATGATATAGAGTATAGAGATCAAACACAAAGGTTTTGCAAATTCATCAAATTCAAAATTCAAATCTCGCGATGGAAACTCGAGTTAGTTCATCCAAACTCGAGTTTTCATGCTTCAGTGTTCTTTCAGAAAAATACCAAAACTCGAGTTTTCAATCCAAACTCGAGTTTTCTCCTTTCAGAGACAAACATCGCGATTTGGCATTTTGGACAAGCCTAGTGAATAGTGCAAAACTCGAGTCATTAAGTGACTAACTCGAGTTTTGGACTTTTAATGAGAAATTATGTTTTAGTCCAAAATCTCAAAACTGGAGTTTCCAAATCATAACTCGAGTTTTCAAATGATCAAATTTAGCAGAGCTCTCTGCCTGGTCAAAACTCGAGTTTCCAAAACTTAACTCGAGTTTTCTCATTCGTTGAAAACTTTGGAAACTTCTCTGTAAGGTCGAAACTCGAGTTTCAAAACAAAAACTCGAGTTTTCTCTTTTATGAGAAAACATTGAAAAGCATGGTCGATTTGAACACGAGAGTTTTCACAAGGTCAGACATGAGCATTGTTCTCAGATGATGGAAACTCGAGTTTTCTATGGTCAACTCGAGTTTTCATGAACTATGAAAATCTTAGAGAATTCTCAGTAAAGTCTAAACTCGAGTTTCCTATGGAAACTGGAGTTTTGGTTTCTTTGAAAAACTTGGTTGCTCTCTGTCTTGTCAAAACTCGAGTTTTCAAAATCAAACTCGAGTTTGCTTTGTCTGTGAAAAACTCGAATGCTCTGTATGGCCAAAACTCGAGTTTTCAAACCCAAACTCGAGTTTGCCTTTCTTTATAAAAATTTGAGCACTTCTCTGTCAGGCCAAAACTCGAGTTTCCAAACTGAAACTCGAGTTTGCCTTAGACAGTAAGTTTTTCAACTTACAAAGACAAACTTCAATCGTGTTTACAATTGTCCGTTATCATCAAAACCAATTGAGAACTAACATTCTCCCCCTTTTTGATGATGACAACACTTGTAAACCAGAAATTCTTCAGTTTTCAAAAAATTTGAGTTTTGAGAAAGATTTTCACAAGATGGTTTGAAGTATGTTATGATAGTTCTGAATTTGAACAAACTCAGCAGAGATATAGCAAAAGCAATTGATAATGTGACATAATTTAACCATTGCATTTCATTTAACAAGTTGTGCAAAACAACAATATACAGAACATAAATGCAAGAGTACAAAATCTTCAAACCAGAAATATAAACTAAAAAAACATAATCAAAACAACTAAACTAAAATCTAAACTCCTTCCTTCAACTCAAGATTGCTCCTTGGGTTCAACTTCTTTTTCTGGTTCTTCTCCCCCTTTGTCATCAACAAAAGAGGATGGAGCTGAGATCGAAGGTTCATCGGAAGGGGTTGAGATCTTGACAGTGGTGGCAGGGGATGGAATTGGGATGGGAGAGGCAAGTGGGGCAATTGAGGTGGGTTCTGTAGTAAGTCATAAACTGCGAGTGAGAAACAAGTAGAGGACTAGAAAGATGGGAGGAAGAGGATGGACCACTGGAGGAACTTGGACCTGCATGATCAAGATGTGAGAATCTTGGATATGTATGAAAATTGAGGCCCAAAAGGTCGAAAAGTGACTGTCCAAACCAAGGAATATGTTCTGCCTTATCAGTTAAAGAGAAGGGCCAGATTTTCTCATGAAATAGGATTATGGAAACAAGATTGGGGAAAGGAATCTGAGAAGAGTCTTTAATAGGAAACCGAAACTTGGTTATTTCCTGATATATCCAATTTCCAATATTTAAAGGAACTTGTGCAATAATGGAGGCGAAAATAGAGTAGTCATCTTTCGAGAAAGAAGAAAAGACTCCATTCTTTTGTTTGAGATTTCTGGCATAAATGTACCAGATAGCTTGATACGTGGGAGGCATGGATTCAGGTGAGAAAGTTAGGGTGGATAGATTTTTAGGAAGAGGTTCATTTGGTCTTAATAATTGGAAAATCTGCTCATTAGTAAGATGAACTGATCTTACACATGGAGGATTGGCAATTTGCAGAATGCAATTGATATAAGCAGGTGTCAGGATGATTTTGCGACCTCCAATAGATGTAGTGAGACGCTCAAAAAGATACCCATTATCCACATATTCCTCAAAGTGCATGTGGTGATAAAATAGCCTACAAGAGTAGGACTATAGTTGGCTCGAATAGAAATCAAAGGATCAAATTGAGTCAGCCAGGGAGAAAGATCCAAATGACTTTCGTTCCTTAAGTTGACTAAATCAACATAAACTACAGGACAGAAGGATTTATATTCAAGCTTTTCTCTGAATCTAATAGTGTTAATACCAGGGTGATGATGGGAAACAATCAGGAAATCATTAGGGGCTGAATGATGATGGTAAATTTCGGTTAGGGCAGATGAACTTACTAAATCACTGGATCTAGACAGTTCCTGGGGCGAAGGAGAAACAAAAACTTGAGAATCATCTTGACCCGATGATTGACCATCCAAGAATTTGATTTGCGAGCGAGCTTGGGCTTGAGCAGATGAATGTTCCTCATCAAATCTTGTCACAGCACGAAACAGACCAGAATTGATACGCTGAGATATTGACGATATCCTAGGGATGAGATTTGGTCGAGGTAGATCTGCTAGGTTCTGGTTTTCAGATTCTGGTTCTTGCTGGTTGGAATTGAAGTAGTCAGCATTTTGTGAGTTTGAACTGGAAGCCATTGTTGGTTCGAAGCTTAGGGTTCGAAAATGGGTGGTAATGAAGAGAGAAATGATGAAGACGAAAAAGCAGAGAAGATTCTAGGGCAAACTTGAGTATTGAGGAGGTTTGGACGAACAATGAACAATCAAGTTTAAATAGGGCGCGAAGGCACTAACCTGGACTTAAAAAGTGTATTGTGAACTTTTGAAATTCCGTGACCAAAACTCGAGTTTCCACTTACTGACTCGAGTTTTGTGGATACTTCAACAGGTGTGTAGCTCTCTGTCTCCCCGAAACTCGAGTTTTCATTTGATGACTCGAGTTTCCAATTCGCGAAAACTCAGAGCTTGCTTTCTGTCTCTCCAAAACTCGAGGTATTCATTAATCGACTCAAGTTTCCATTTTGCTCAGCAACTCATTTTTCATCTGACCCCGATAAAACTCGAGTTTTGAAAACAAAAACTCGAGTTTGCGTCTTGTGACAACAAACTTCAGGATTTTAACATCCTGCATAAAACATTACTATGTACTCCGAAGCTTAAGTTAGTAACAAATATTCATCAAAACCATAACTAACATTAAGATGGAAGGAAATACTTACAACTCATTGGGATTTACCATTCCCAATTCTCTTCTAATGAAATTAAATTGTTCTTTGGCTAAGGGCTTTGTGAAGATATCAGCAAGTTGTAAATGTGTGGGGATGAACATCACTTTGATATCTTTCTTTTGCACATGATCTCTGATAAAGTGATGTCTCACATCAATGTGCTTTGTTCTTGTGTGCTGAACTGGATTTTTCGCAAGGCTGATTGTGCTAATGTTGTCACAAAGGATAGGAATCTCTTTCAAGTGAACTCCCAAGTCAGATAATTGTTGTCTTAGCCACAGGACTTGAGCACAGCAGCTTGAGACAGCAACATACTCGGCTTCGGTTGAAGATACAGCCACGGTGGTTTGTTTCTTACTAAACCATGATACTAGTGAACCTCCAAGAAATTCACACTGTCCACTAGTGCTCTTTCTATCAGTCTTATAACCAGCGTGATCAGAATCTGAGTATGCAACCAGGAATTCTTGTTGACCCTTTGGAAACCAGAGACCAAGCTCCTTTGTATCTGAGAGATATCGAAAAATCCTCTTCACATGCTCAGCATGTGATTCCTTTGGTGCAGATTGGAATCTTGCACACATGCCCACACTGAATTGAATATCAGGTCTACTTGTTGTCAAGTAGAGAAGTGAGCCAATCATCCCTCGATATTTGGTTATATTGAAATCTTTTCCTTTCTCTTCATCAGCATCTAGAGAAGCGGTGGAGCTCATAGGTGTATCAGCACCGTTGCAATGCTCCAGCCCAAACTTCTTGAGCAAATCCTGGAGATATTTCGTTTGTGAAATAAATATTCCATCCTTCCGTTGTTGGATTTGCAGACCGAGAAAGTACTTCAATTCTCCCATCATTGACATTTCGAATTCACTCTGCATTTTCTTTGAAAATTCTTCACACAGAGATTCGTTAGTAGTATCAAAAATAATATCATCTACATATATTTGCACAACCAATATTTCATTAAGCCTGTTGTTCTTAATAAAGAGTGTTGTGTCAGCTTTTCCTCTAATGAATCCTTGCTCTAAAAGGAATTTACTTAGTCTTTCATACCAAGCTCGTGGAGCTTGTTTAAGACCATATAATGCCTTTTTGAGACGATAAACATGATCAGGATGATGTTCATTTTCAAAACCAGGAGGTTGTTCTACATAGACTTCCTCTTGTATAAAACCATTTAAAAATGCACTTTTAACATCCATTTGATAGAGTTTGATTTCTTTGATGCAAGCAAAGGCTAAGAGTACACGTATTGCCTCCAATCTAGCCACTGGAGCATACGTTTCCTCGTAATCAATTCCTTCTTCCTGATTATAGCCTTTGGCAACAAGTCTAGCCTTATTTCTGACTATAATTGCATATTCATCACGTTTGTTCTTGAATACCCATTTAGTGCCGATGACCGGATGGTCCTTAGGCCTAGGTACCAAGTCCCAAACTTGATTCCTATCAAATTGATGTAACTCCTCTTGCATTGCTATCACCCAATCATTGTCTGAAAGGGCTTCATCAATTTTAGAGGGTTCTATTTTCGAAATAAAAGCAGAAAATGTAACTTCATTTAAAGTACTGCTTCTTGTCCTCACACCATGATTAACATCACCTATAACTTGGTCTAAAGGATGATTCCTTATGAATCTCCAAGCTCTAGGTTGAGGTTGATCAGGATTTTCTATATTATTTTGAGGATCAACTTCAAAAACATTTTCAGGATTTTCAATAGAAGCTGGAGTAGTTTTTGAATAAAATTGATTTTTCAAAATATTTTCATCATCATCATCATCCAAAGGCACATTAGATTTGGATTCACAAAACACAACATGCACAGATTCTTCAACAATGCGAGTACGAGTATTAAAAACTCTATATGCCTTACTCCTATTAGAATAACCCAGAAATATACCTTTGTCGGCTTTGGAATCAAATTTTCCCAAGTTATCCTTACCATTGTTGTGGATGAAACACTTGCATCCAAACACATGTAGATGACTCAGGTTTGGCTTTCTTCCTTTGTACAGCTCATAGGGAGTTTTGTTCAGCTTCTTCCGGAGATAGGCTCGATTTGATATGTAGCAGGCCGTACTCATGGCATCAGCCCAAAACACTTGAGAAGTTGAGTTCTCATTTAACATTGTTCTAGCCATCTCGGTTAGGACTCTATTCTCTCTCCACAACACCATTTTGTTGAGGAGTCCTTGGCGCTGAGAAATTGTGATCAATGCCTAAATTGTCACAAAACTCACTAAATGCTTGATTTTCGAATTCTCCACCATGATCGGTCCGAATTCCTGAAATTGAAAAACCTTTCTCGTTTTGGACCTTCTTGGCAAAAGAAACAAATTGATCAAATGTTTCATCTTTAGATGACAAAAACATAGTCCAAGCAAATCTAGAATAGTCATCAACTATAACCAAAGTATAAAGATTTCCACCAAGACTTCTAACTCTTGCTGGTCCAACTAAATCCATATGAAGTAGTTGAAGAGGTCTAGAAGTTGAAATCTCATTTTTCAATTTAAAAGAGGATTTAGTTTGTTTTCCTTTTTGGCATGCATCACAAATCATATCATTTTTAAAGCGTAATTTTGGAACACCAATCACTAAATCCTTCTTAAGTAATCTGTCAAGTTGGATCATATTGACATCAGCTAGATGCTTGTGCCATAACCAACTATCATCCAAGTTACTCACAAAACATTTTTGAAATGTAGAGCCATCTCTAGAGATGTCAAGAGTGTAACAATTCCCTTCTCTAGGTACTCTAAAAATCGATTTTGATTTGATATTATCTAACGAAAGAATATCCTTACTAACTATCAAGCATTTCTCAGAATCAAAGATAACTAAGTTACCTTTGTCAGTACTTTGACTTACACTGAGGAGATTGTGGCAAAGTCCTTCCACAAGGTAGACATCTATAATTTGAGGTCCATCATTGTTCCCAACTTCACCGATTCCAGCAATCCTTCCAGATTGATTTCCACCAAAGATTACTTTGTCACCATCCTTGTGCTTGATTGAGGAAAATTTGGATTGATCTCCCGTCATATGTCTTGAGCATCCACTATCAATATACCATATGTTGGATTTTGATGCTCTTAGACACACCTGCAAATCAAAAGGGATCAAGTCTTAGGTACCCATCTTTTCTTGGGTCCTTTGAGGTTAGTTCGAGCCTGAGGAACATAGGTTCCTTTAGGCACCCATTGATAATTACCTACAGGTTTATCTCTCCTATCTTTCTTATGAAAACAAGATGAAGTTGTATGACCCTTTCGGTTACAATAGTTGCAGTGAGCAAATGGATTTGAAGAATGAACAGTTTTTCGAAAATAGTTTAAATATGATTTTCCACCATTCTTCTTCTTTCCTTCCTTTTTATCAAAGATGGTATTATATCCAATCCCAGAAAGATCGTTTATAAATCTTTGTGCTTTTAAAATCACGTTTAACATTTCACTGCCTTTGGTAAACTTTTCAAGAGTTTTCGTAAGATGAGAATTCTTTTTCTTTAACTCATTGCAATCATCACAAATGAATTTTTCAGGAAAAGAGAGATTTTCTACTTGCTGTTCAAGAGTGGTATTTTTCCTTTTTAAAGCAATATATTTCTCAGCAAGTTTTTCAAACTCATTTTGAACAGTTTTGTACTCAGTCAATAAATCATTATAAGAGGGTTGAGAATCGTATACCTCTTTATCATTCTCATATTGCTCTTCTTGAGCAACTAGACATATATTGGCCGTTTCTTCCTCATCAGCTTCATCTTCATCGGATGAGCCGTCTCCCCAAATTCCCGAGACATAGGCTTTCTTCTTGTATTTATTGAACTTATTCTTTTCTTTGTCCTTGTTCTTCAGTTGGGGACACTCCGACTTGATGTGACCGGGCTTTTCACATTCATAGCAGATAATAGGCTTCTTTGCCTCAGTGCTGGTGCTACCCTTGTTGAATCTTTTATGCCCATGGTCCTTCCGAAAGAACTTTCTGAATCTTCGGACCATCATGCCTAGCTCTTCTTCTTCATCTTCTTCATCATTATCAGATTCCTTGACTTCTTTGTCCGCCTTGAGAACAATGCCTTTATTCTTGACATTTATCTCATCAAGTCCTTTTTTGAACTTGATCTTCCCTTCATATTCAGACAAGCTGCCGAATAAAGCTGCTACCGAGCTCATTGATTCACCACGGGATTCCTCAATGGCCGTAACCTTAGCTTCCCATTCTTTTCTAAGAATATTCAGAATCTTTCTTACTTGAACAGGTTGCTCGTATGTCTTGCCCAAAGCAGCAAGCTGGTTGATGAGATGGGTGAATCTCAGCTGGAAGTCAATGATGGATTCACCGGGCTTCATTCAAAGAAGATCATATTCGGTCATTAGAGTATTGACTCTATTTTCTTTGACTCCGGTTGTTCCTTCATGAGCTATCTCCAAGGCATCCCACATTGCTTTTGCTGATGGTAGAGTACAAATACGAAAGTACTCTTGTTGACTTAGAGCACTTTGCAGCATGAGGATGGCTTTCTTGTTGAGAGTGACATTTCTTCGATCATTCTCATCATACTCTTCTTCTAGCTTTGGAGTTCGAACACCATCTTCAATTGTAGCTGGTTCATAGTCACCTCTTTCAAACACCCTCCAAAGACCATATTCACTAGCCATAACGAAGACTTTGAATTTGGCCTTCCAGAAGGAGTAATGTTCTCCATTGAAACCAGGTGGTCTATTGATCGAAGCTCCATCAGGTAGAATTCCTTTCATGGTGATCCTTCTCGAGTTGTTTAGCTCTTCTGAGAAGACCAGGCTCTGATACCAAATGAAAGTGGAGCTTGAATCACCAAGAGGGGGTGAATTGGGGATTCTCAAATTCTTTTGAAGTGTAGAAGTAAAACAGAGTATAGTGAAGAGAAGCAAGACACATAGATTTATAATGGTTCGGTCCAACCAATTGACCTACGTCCAGTCCCCAGACTCTCTGGGATTTCTCACTATCAAGATTGATTACACACTCTGCACTCAAGAGTAATTCTCTCTCTAGAACTTACTCCCCCTTACAAGTTGTAATCAATAACCCCAATCTCCAAGTCCCCTTGACTTGAGATAACTTATAAGAATGATTTACAATCAAGAAAATACTCTCTAAGAGTAGATATGATAAACACTGAAGAATAAATGTATCAAAGATACTTTACTACAGAAAACTCAAAGAGTAGTTGAAACTTTAATGATTTTTGTTCTTGCACAGATTGGTTTTTGAGAAGACTTGAATGCATCTCTATTTATAGGCAGAGATCATTAAATGATCGTTATAAATCCTCAGATAACCGTTGGAGTGATTAGAGGATGATTAATGAAGGTTTTGGTCTTCTTCTCTCTCTACTCTTTTTTTTTATATAAACTCTCTCTACTCTTTAGTTAATCCAGTTTTGCAGAAATTCAGAGTTGACTCTCTGACTATTAATCCGTTGGAAGAGCAGTTTTCAGGATGTAGAATGCAAGCATTAAATTCTCCAAAACGTGTGGAGAATGTTTGTCCAAAAGCATACAAGTTTTCTGCACTTTTCATTAAAAGTGCTGACATGCTTTTTGCTTTATGCTAAGTCTCCATTTAATTCTGTCTAAATCATCTGAAACTCACTAACAAACTGATTAAACATAGTTAAGAATAGTAATGAGTGATGATATAGAGTATAGAGATCAAACACAAAGGTTTTGCAAATTCATTATGCTCAAAATTTGAATCTCGCGATGGAAACTCGAGTTTTCATGCTTCAGTGTTCTTTCAGAAAAATACCGAAACTCGAGTTTTCAATCCAAACTCGAGTTTTCTCCTTTCAGAGACAAATATCGCGATTTGCCATTTTGGACAAGCCTAGTGAATAGTGCAAAACTCGAGTCATTAAGTGACTAACTCGAGTTTTGGACTTTTAATGAGAAATTATGTTTTAGTCCAAAATCTCAAAACTGGAGTTTTCAAATCATAACTCGAGTTTTCAAATGATCAAATTTAGCAGAGCTCTCTGCCTGGTCAAAACTCGAGTTTCCAAAACTTAACTCGAGTTTTTCATTCGATGAAAAACTTTGGAAACTTCTCTGTAAGGTCGAAACTCGAGTTTCAAAACAAAAACTAGAGTTTTCTCTTTTATGAGAAAACATTGAAAAGCATGGTCGATTTGAACGCGAGAGATTTCACAAGGTCAGACATGAGCATTGTTCTCAGATGATGGAAACTCGAGTTTTCTATGGTCAACTCGAGTTTTCATGAACTATGAAAATCTTAGAGAATTCTCAGTAAAGTCTAAACTCGAGTTTCCTATGGAAACTGGAGTTTTGGTTTCTTTGAAAAACTTGGTTGCTCTCTGTCTGGTCGAAACTCGAGTTTTCAAAATCAAACTCGAGTTTGCTTTGTCTGTGAAAAACTCGAATGCTCTCTGTATGGCCAAAACTCGAGTTTTCAAACCTTAACTCGAGTTTGCCTTTCTTTATAAAAATTTGAGCACTTCTCTGTCAGGCCAAAACTCGAGTTTCCAAACTGAAACTCGAGTTTGCCTTAGACAGTAAGTTTTTCAACTTACAAAGACAAACTTCAATCGTGTTTACAATTGTCCGTTATCATCAAAACCAATTGAGAACTAACACTTTTTTCCAGGGACCAAAAAGGGTATTTACTCTTTTAATATTGTTACACAATTTCTGATGATTGACCAATGTTGTTAAAAAACTCTGGAAGCTTATCTAGGGTTTTGATTTTTCAATATATTCTTCAATTCTAATTGGTGGAGTATGATTTAGGTTCTATTCCTGGTGTCTCCTTCGATCAGATAAAACTACAGATCAAGTTAGGCATCCCCCATTCTCTCCAGCAATTTTTGGATATTGAGAAAGTCAAATCTGTATTTCCCTAGTGAGTACTTGCACTTATGGAAACTAGTGCTTCATCTTTCACTAGTGGCTATCAAGATATATTGAGAAAGTCAAATACGTATATCTTAATTTGCTTGGCTGTGCAGCGGTGATTTGTGTCCCTAGCAGATTGTTGTATTGTAACCTTCAAATCAGTAATATATATCTGATTAGTAGTGTTTTGGGGTGTTATATATCTGATTAATTAGTGGTGTTTTCTGTTTGTAATTTAATTTGAATGCCTAATTAAAAATATGTAGTAGGTATAGAAGGAAAACAAAACAAATCATACAAGGCGTTCTGAACTAATATTTAGGGCGCCTTATAAACTTTTTGGCATCCTAAAATACAATCAGGACGCTACAAAACATATTTTTTGCGTCCTGAATTATCTTTAGGACGCCAAAAATCACGCCAAATTTAGACTGATGAGTATTATTGGCGTCCTGAATAAAATTCAAGACGCCTTATTTAAGGCGTCCTGAAACAAATTCAGGATGCCTTTTTAAGGCGTCCTGAATTTTATTTTGGACACCTTAAAAAAGGCAT
The DNA here is from genome assembly GCA_025563575.1 of Acacia pycnantha. Taxonomy (NCBI): domain Eukaryota; kingdom Viridiplantae; phylum Streptophyta; class Magnoliopsida; order Fabales; family Fabaceae; genus Acacia; species Acacia pycnantha. The sequence goes on along the minus strand of JAMWYP010000890.1, from coordinate 2,462 downwards.
CCTGAATTTTAATTAGTCAGGACACCACAAGTCTAAATTTTTAACTACCCCAGGTTAAACGTCCCTCTGAAAAGGGACGTTAATTGGGTCTTATTTAGGACATTTTTTTGGGTTTTTTGTAGTAGTGAACAGTGCTCAGGATGGAAGCTGCATGTCTGATTGGTGTGGTTGGCACACAGACCATGGTTCACTAACAGGTGACCATCCTATGTTTTTCATCAGGGAGGTTTATTCTCGTGTGGTTTTGTTGAAAAACTTGTTCTTCATGTGTCAATGGTACTTCATTATGATAATATAGCATAAAATGTGTTGGGCAAGTTCTCCCCTCTTTATCTCCATGTGGCCAACTTAATGATGATAAGAAAGGAAATAAGAGAAGTCAAGTGCTTGTTGGAAAAGCCGAATCCTAGAAATGGACCATATGATTACACAGCTATGATAAGTATTCAATTAAAAAGTAGGAATTGTCGCATATTCTCTTCTGTTTCCCAAGTAGCATCTCCGAGAGTCATTCCTCTCCATACAACCTTCACTAGTGTAATGATCTTGTTTCTTAATTGCTTATTCTTTACATCAACAATTCCGTTCAGGCTTAGTTTTATTTGTCATATTATATTATCTTAGTTTTATCTCCTCCATTTCTATAACATGGGAAAGGATCTGATTGATACTTTTTCAATTTTGATACTTGAAAAACATCATGAAGGTTCACAAGCTGTGGAGGTAATGCAATTTTGTAAGCTACTAGTCCTATTTTCTCCAAAATCTCATAAAGACCAGTGAAATGAGGTGAAAGCTTCCTTCTCTTGATTCCTCTACCAATTCTAGTGACCGGAAAAATACATGATCTCTGACTTCAAATTCTAAAAAATTTATCATTCAATTATATTCTTATAGACCTTACTCTTCTATCCTATGTCTGATTTTTTTCAATCTAAGCTCTGAGACTACTTTCCCCTTGATTTGCTTGCTAGGAAGTACTATATATCTAAATTAACTAATTCAGATTTTCTAGACCATTCTATTAATTTTTGTTCCTGTATTAACATGGTCACCAACTTCACCGCTTTTCAATTCAAGACATCAGTGACGACAATTACATCATGGTTCAAAGCAAACGTAACTAATTTGAAAGAAGCAAAGTAAAAGTTGATTCCAACTTCAAGGAAATGAGACTCTAGGATCACTTCTGCCCTCTATACTTCAAGAAATCAATTAATTCCTCTTCAATTAGCTCTAATGAAAATCAAGTGTTTGTCTAAAATTCACAACTATTGGAAAAGTTTTTTCTACTCAAAACCAACATCTATTTTTAAAGAACTCATTCAATCTCTTGCAATATGTTAGTTCTATAATTGGTTTTGATGATAACGGACAATTGTAAACACAGATGGAAGTTTGTCTTTGCAAGTTGAAAAACTTATTGTCAAAGGCAAACTCGAGTTTCACTTTGGAAACTCGAGTTTTGACTTGACAGAGAAGAGCTCTAGTTTTTGCAATGAAAGGCAAACTCGAGTTTGGAGATGAAAACTCGAGTTTTGATCATACAGAGAGCCTCTGAGTTTTTCACTAACAAAGCAAACTCGAGTTTAATTTAACATACCGAAACTCCAGTTTTGAAAAGACAGAGAGCTATCAATTTTTTCAAACATACCGAAACTCCAATTTCCATTTGGAAACTCGAGTTTAGGTTCCACAAAGAGTTCTCTAAGTTTCCAAGCTTTGTTGGAAACTCGAGTTTAATTTTGGAAACTCGATTTTACATCATACAGAGAACAATACTCGATTATGAACTTGTGAAAACTCCATTGTTCATTTTGACATAGTTTTTTCAATGTTTTCTCATAAACGAGGAAACTCGAGTTTAGTTTTGGAAAATCGAGTTTCGGCCTTACAGAGAAGTTTCCATTTTTCAAAGACTTACGGAAACTCGAGTTTCAATTTGGAAACTAGAGTTTAGGTCAAGCAGAGAGCTCTGCTAAAATTGAATGTTTTGAAAACTCCAGTTTTGAAATGGAAACTCCAGTTTTGAGCTTTTGGACTAAAACATGATTTCTCATCAAAAGTCCAAAACTCGAGTTAGTCACTTAATGACTCGAGTTTTGCACTGTTCACTAAACTTGTCCAAATGCCAAATCGCGATATTCTTCTCTGTAATGAGAAAACTCGAGTTAACTTTTGGAAACTCGAGTTTAGGCTTTTAATGAAAGAAGGAAAACTCGAGTCTCAAAGAACAAACTCGAGTTTACGTCGCTGAATTCAAATTTCAAGTTACACGAATTTGCAAAATCTTTATGTTTGACCTTAATACTTTATATCATCACTCATTACTATTCCTAGCTATGTTTAATCAGTTTGTTAATGAGTTTCAGATGATTTAGACAGGATTAAATGGAGAATTAGCATAAAGCATAAAGTAAAAGTCAGAACATTAAATGCAAAGTGCAGAAAACTTGCATGCT
>JAMWYP010000089.1:1557500-1599418 GCA_025563575.1 Acacia pycnantha | reverse complement strand
CCTCTAATTAGAGGGACAAGCACATTTTATTTATTTTAATTTAATTTTTTTTATATTTTATTTATTTAGATTAAAATTATATGTTGCTTTCTGAAATTTTTTTTACTCCCAATATCTCAAATTAATTAGTTTACAGTTCTATACATACAAATATTTGTCTGTAACACCGTATCACGGAAACTAATTAATTTGTGATATTGAATGCAATTTTTTCGAGAAAACAACATATAATTTTAATCTAAATAAATAAAATATATAAAAATTAAAAAATAAAATAAAATGCGTTTATCCCTCTAATTAGAGAGATAAGCACATAAGAAGCACATTAGGACAAACACCTAATATAAACCCTAAAAACGCCGCTTTTCTTAGAAGCTAGGAGGGGGCTCTTTCACCGAACCAGGTCAAGTCGGGTTAAGGGTTAGTGGAGTCGGCAGGAGCCCGGTGGGTGAGTATAAAATTGGAAAATAATTAATTTCTCATCATGCCAACCTAAATTTGACATACTATATATCATTTCAATATTTTAGATCGGTAGCAAAAATAACCATATACTTCAATACTTGTGACATATTCGAATATTCCTAACAATTTTCTTTACAACCTACATTTGAGACAATATATTCATGGTAGAAAAATATCAAAAACAAGTATATGATGACAAAATATTCTCAAGCGGGGATCTTTTTAACACCAGAATGTGTGGGAGGATTGCTAGACTCGAGATTGAAAGTGGTAGTATTCAGGCACCTTCATTATTAATATTTCCCTCCATTAACACAATTTCAGGGAAAATAATCAAACACACAACCTCATAGATCATAATCTCACAAACCGAGCAAACCAAACCTTGAAATCCAAACCAAACCGAAGCATGTGAAACCAATAGGCAAATCAAAGCCAATATTCAAAAATAAGCGAGCCAACAAAAAATAGAGCAACCACGACAACCAGGAAAACCAAAAACAAACCCAAATCAAACCAATATGACATCCAAAAGTGAAAAAATAAACATCAGAGCACCAGCAGAACACGAAGAACAAATAACTAAAAATAAAATAAAACATTCAACAATAATAAACCTAAAGCTCTGCACAATGGAACGAAGCTCTAAATCGATATGAACAAAGCTCTTTCAAGGTTTCACACAGAAGAAATAAACGGTAGTGGGAGGTAAAATTTAAAAAAAAAAAGAAAAAAAAAGAAAAAAAGAAATACCGGATTAGTCCGGTCTAACCCGTCCGGGTCACACCGGTTTTACCGGGTCACACCGAGTTTACTAAGTTAGACCGGTTTAACCCTAAAGCTGGACCGGTTTCACGACCGGTTGGTCGGTTCCCGTCTGAACCGACCCAGGTCCGTCCCGATTTCACAAACCATGCTTTTATCTAGTTGCATTGGCAACGCATGGAAGTTGAGAAAGGGCCTATTTTTCTTAGGTCTTGCTTTTTTCTTTACTAGTGGGGCCCATTTTCTATTAAATTCAAAAGCTACCCATGGATCTATGCTGCAGAAGGAATGAGCTATGGTAAAAATGTTATATAATAATAATTGATTATTTATTCATCATTATTTTATTTCCTAAACTTACTTAAAAACTTATATTTAAGTTGAAATCCCACAAATGATCCATACCCGTTCTTATCTATTAGTTTAATTTTTTTACATAAATTTAAATTTTTATCTTCAATTATCACAATACACACATAATATTCATGTCATCTTTAGTCATTTTTATTTCAACGACTTTTCAACGCTAACCCAAACGTTTGAAAAAATAAACCAATTTTGCCACCGTCAATCCAAACACAAATCACATTTACAACTTGATTTTTTTTTTCTATCAGCCTTCTGTAAAAGTCAGATAGAAAATAGGTTCTGCTAACCCAAATGCAGACCCATTGGGACCCTCATTTTTGGTAGGACTCGGTTGGTGGGAAGGGTGCCATATATAATGCCGGACTGACGGTCTCGATATGGTTGCTTTTAATAGAAAGATATTTGTGTATGGAAAAAAAAAACATCTATCTGATTATATTTTGTTTTTATTTTTCATTTACATTTTTACTCATTTTTTACTAGGACCCTCATAAAATGTAGAGGACTAAATTAAATCAATGTATTTTGCTTAAATAAAATAGGGAGAATGACTTATACCAAAAAGAAAAGGGGAGAATGAAAAAAAAAAAATTGAGATTGCAAAATCTCAAATAAGTTATTTCTTATAAAATGAATTTTTATTTATTTATCAAATATCGTTATTATTTTATCAATTATGGTTAAACTGATATAGAATTTTGTTATTTTAAAGTTATTTTTCTATTTTTTTCAATAAAATATTGTTTAAGTGAGAATTTGAAAAAAAAATTAAATAATTTTATTTAGTTCAACCTAATCGTATTGTTTTTCTCCTTTCTTAAAAATGAAATTATGGCTTAGAATTGATTTCTTAAAATTTAATCCCATTTTAAGTAAATTCTCCCTAGTCTAATAATTACATAATAAATTTTAATTGATATGTAATAATCTCATCCTAACGTTACGTAAATCTTAAAAAAAAAACAAAAAAAAAGGTCTGAACTAAAAATAAAAAAGTGAGACTGTGTAAAAATAAATAGAAATACTTTCCTCTTCTTTTTTTTTTTTTTTTGACCATCAGAAAGACTGTCTTCATTAACTAATAACAAAACAAGCATCCAAACCAAACTAGATTGAAGGCCCTAAATAGTAACAGTGAAACCATATCTTGACTGGACTGGGCTTTCGTCCAATTCACATTTCATTTGCTGCGCTCCTATGCAACGAAAACAGCACCGTTTGGTGCAAAATACATTGTTCCTTCTTTTTTCTTTTTCTTTTTTTTTTCTTTTTTAAAATAGGATTCACCATCCTGTAATATTTTTTAAATACCAATAAGTATCCTGAAATATTTTCAAAATCCCAAAATACTTCATGAAATTTGAAAAATTATTTCAAGGTACTTACTGGTACCAAGAAGATACTACAGAATACTAAATGGCACTAAAAAAATATTTCATGATACTGAATGGTACTTAAAAAATACTACAGGATGGTGAATGCTATTTTTTTTCAAGATCGTAAAATTATTTTTAAAGATCCTGAAGTATTTTTAAGTACGAGTCAGTACTTTGAAATATTTTTTCAGTACCAGTCAATATTCTGAAATATCGTCTCAATACCAGTAAATACCCTAAAATATTTTTTCAAGTATCCTGAAGTATTTTGGGATCTTGAAAATATTTCAGAATACTGGTACTTAAAAAATACTATAGGATGGTGAATGCTATTTTTGTTTTTTGTTTTAAAAAGAAGGAACAGTTATTTTGCACCAAATGGTGCCGTACTGCCGTTTTTTTTTTTTGGAAAATATAGGTAAGCCGAAGCTTGAGAAGTAGGAGAGGCTAGTCTATGAAAGACTAGCACCAAAATACAACAAACTAGTAAAAGAACTAGGATCTACCGATCCTTTGGCCATATAGTCAGCACAAGAGATGTTATCCCTAGGGGTATATCGGAGCGTCACGTCCCAGTCTGGTAGAGAAGGTCTCTAGTCTCCCTAATAAGGTCTCGCAATGGATGGTCAGCATAACGACGGTCTCGTGAGGATGTTGATCGCATCCAAGGAATCGAATAAAGTAGGATCTTTTGAAATCCCATCGAAGTCCCAAATTCAATCCCAGCTTGATGGCATAGAGCTCCGCTTCAATAACGGTATGGAGACCAAGGGATTTGCAAAACCCCATCGGCCCGGTGCCCTTCGAATTTCGATTACTCCTCATAAGCCGCTTGAAAGTTGTGGCGAACGATCCGTCTACATCAATTCGGATGCATCGTGCGGAGGGGGTCCAAGATCTCTCCTCATACTGTCAAGTTGAAAAATTTGATGAGATAAGTTGTGATTAACATGATTTTCCATAAGAAGATAGTTACACAAGTGAAGCAACTCCTGGTATCTTTGTGTTCACCTTGAAATAGAAAGGCGCATCTGGATGTCCAAAGAATCCAACATCCCAAGCGAAGACTTGTGGCCAAGAGAATCCGTGAAACCTTCTCTTACCAGGGTTATGGTTGGTGTTCCAATCGAGCCATACACGCAAATTACACCAAGAAAGCGGGAAAAGTAGTTAGGTTTTAAGATTTCAGCCCAAAAATTTCTCGCTTTCTCACGTCTCGATTATGTGGAGCACGCTCTCCTCCGATTGCATTGAAACGGGCGAGGCTTTCATCGGTAAGCCCTCTTTTAGCTCACGAGAGAATTGGTGACAAGCCTCTCATGACCAACCCGCCACATGAAATATTTAACTTTTCGAGAATCGCCATTTCCACATTAGGGACCATAAATTACTTCTACTCCTTCTTGCTTGATTAGAGATATATCGGTAAGCAGTTTTAACAAAGAAGCAGCCATCTTTCGCGATTCTCGGGTGAAGCAATCCGGGAGCCACTACCGGGCGGGTTCATTTGAAAAATACTATTAATGATGTGGGAGGGAAGGATCCCACGCCATCTGTTTGTGTCCCAACTTCCATTCAAAAGATAATCACGCACGAGACTCATCCCGTTTTTAATGCAGAGGAGTGCAGCGGATGAAAAGTGAATTCGACGCCGAGTCCATCTTGACAGGTTTATGTGTGCATCAAAATCGAAATTAAATTAAAATTTCATTAAAAATTTAAAAACACACAAAAAGGTTTGGTGTGCTACCAAGACAAATATTTCAAAAATATTTTATAGGTTTAATGTTTGTGTTTTTACTATAGGAAATCTTTTTCTACCACACTCACATAAAAGTGAATAGGTTCCATTATTAAAAGAAAAGAGAAATAATATTAGAGGAATTTACTTACTTTCATAAGTGTGGCAGAAAAAATATTTTTGTGACAAAAACAGAAACATTAAAAATTAAACCCATATTTTATTTCTCTTTGACTAAGATTTTTAAAATTAATTTTCCACCCACAGTAATATTCGTGGTAAAAAAAATATTAAAATTTATTCCAATATATATATATATATATATATTCCAGCAGTTTTTCATACGAAGGTAACTGAAAGATCAAGTGAATGAGGCAAACAAGGAATATTTAGCTTTATTTCTAAGGCAAGCCATCCTTGTCGTATCACTGAGGAAAGCATTAAATTCATTCTTAAACTTGAATATTGTCACGTCTCATTTCTGAAGCAGCCAAAAGGAATAGTCTCACTGATAAGAAAATACCAGAAGCCATCCATCATCATCCACTATAAATATCCAAAGTTGAGGCCCTTAAATGCAACAATTCAAATTAGTTGCTGCATGCCACTGCACCATAGTTTTCTGATACATGCAGGAGAAATAATAAGAAGACATGTCTTCCACACAAGATTCCAATCTCCAACAACCATCATATGAACTTTACGAGCCACGTATGGAGACCCAGGACACTGCAGATGCTCATGTTCTTCTTGTTCATCTTCCTGGTACGTATCACTATCTAACTTGATTGATAATCTTTCAGTTCTAATTAAATATAAGAGATAGATATAAATGATTTATAGTTATTAAAAGAATTAAGTTATTTATTTGTAAAGAATGTTTGTTCATCCCCTTAAAACAACATTTTAATCATTTACCTTGGAAATTAAATTACCTGTTTAGTGAGATATTCATGTAATATATACAATCATTGGGGATATTTAAAAATATAACAGTTTAAATATGGGAGATAAAATGAATTTAAAATCTCATACTTGGAATAAATTAAATCCTTCTTCTAACTCTTACACATTCTTCAATTCTTAATATAAGATATATTCAAAGGGTTGACATTATATTGATCCTAAAGATAAGACATATTTTTAATATTTGTTAATATTTTTAATTTACTCATGTTGATGTTACCTCAACAATAATGAAAGGAGAAAGAATGAAATGATTAAGAAAGATGATTAGGATGTTTTAAAAAATAAATATTATATTAATTAACTTAACTAACTTCTTTAATATAATTAAATTAATTATGTATATATATCTTATATTAATGACCGAAAAGAATATTTATTGATACCTACACACACAAGTTTATTGGCCAACTCAGAAATGTGTATATGTTGATTGAGCTTATATTATTGAGACCTACACACACGTATCCACATGCATAAAAAAGTTATAGAAAACATATTATTCATGAATTATAGACAATGTGATTTGCTACTACCAAACCAACCATCAATTTTTTTTATAAAGAAAATAAAAAAAATATTGAAAAACTAATGTGTGAAACCAAAGTATGTTAGTTTATGTTTTGAGCAAGTGAAAAAATCAATAAAAATGTGTAGTTAGACTTTTTTTTTGGCAGAAAAAAAGCTTCTCTGTTACTATATTTTTTAAAAACAGGACATTACTATAGAAAAAACAGACATAGTTTCAATTAATTGAGGAATTTTTTACATTAACAATTGTTTTGCCCAAAAACTATTATAATGAATAATAATTTTTTGCTTCAGATTTTGCTAGACAACAAGTTGGTGCATACTACGAAGCAGCTTATAAGAGAATAAGGGTTTTCGGTGAAAAACCAATTGAAAATAATAAGCGAATACGTTTCAGTAAAGTGTATACAATTCCAGAAGATTGTGATGCTGATAAGCTTAAGGGACGATTTCAAGAAGGAGCAATAACCCTTACAATTCCAAAGAAGCCTAAAGAACCGAAGCGGCTCAAGAACAAGAAGCAACCAAACAGTCACTGCTACTCCTCCTCAAAGTACCTTACGAAGTTGAATCAGAAGCAGCAAATATGAAAAATGGTGAGAAAGGTGTATTTGAAGAGGAACCCAAATCAGAAATGGAGAGTATTCAAAGAGAACCTGATGAGAAAAAAGATGAAAAACCAACCCCACCACCAGAACAAGAAGCCTTGAAGAATCTAAAAATGACTCAAAGGGATAGAACACTTGCTAACGAGTTGAAAGCTATATAGATTTATTGAACATGAAATATATGGTATTAATGTATATAGCCGAGATCATGGGATTATAATATATCCCAATCAGATCCCACATAATTAGGGATTACAACATTATGAGCCATTATGTGTAGAGGCTCCTCTCTCTTGTATAAATACCAATACGTTTATCATGAATAACACAACTTTCTTATTCATTTCATTACATGGTATCAAAGCTAAGGGATTGTTCTTGGCCAATTTGAGTTTTTCGGTGGCCACCGTTATTGTAGCATTAACGATGTGGTGGCGGCCAGCGTGTCTTTACAAGTGCCATCCCCATCTCGGCGTGTGTGTAAAAGTGTCATCTTGCTTATCCTTAGTAGTAGATTTTCTGCGATGACGCTTCCTCTGATGTTCAGGCAAAGGTGTTCGCTGGTGATGGTGCTACTGGTGGTGGGACCGTTCGCCAGGAGAACGTGAAGGGGAAGGTCACGATCTCGGTCAGTAGAACACATGTGGGTGTGCGTGTGGCGGGACCTACCCCTGATAGGTGTGCGAGAACGAGATCTCTTGCTGCGTCAACTTTCTGATTCATTTCACTACATGGTATCAAAGCTAAGGTATAGTTCTTGGCAAATTTGAGTTTTAGGTGGCCTTTATTCTTGTAGCATTAACGATGATGGTGGCGGCTACTAGCGTGTCTGTCTGAGTGCCATCTCTGTTTCTTTTCTGGTTTCATGTTTAGAGGATTGCATTTGGCAATTAGGTTTTGTTGTTTTTCTCTTCTTCAATTTTCGTCGATTTTATGGTTAGAGGTGGAGAGAGAGATTGAGAGTGAAGGTTCTGTCTGTGGAATTATTCATCCATCTGCTTGTTTGTCTTCGTTCTAGTGCCGTTTCATAAATCTACTTCTGGTTTCGGTGGTTATTTGCTTTTAGGTTGTGGAAGTGTTATTTGGTCACTGGGGTGACTCTTCTATTTGGTCACTAATGTGGCATTTGTTGTTGTGGATCGTGAAGCCTCAATTTGGTGTTGTAATCTCGGGTGAGATTGTTCTATGGCGACTAAAGAGGTTTATGTTGTATTTAAAGAGGTTATTGATACCTTGTTTGGTTGTTGTGACCATTTTTCTGGTTGTGCTTCATTCTCCGACGTCGAACCTTCATTCCCGGTATGTATAGGCCGGTTCTTTGCTTCGAAGGTTGTGTTGTGAGACTGGATATTTTAGCACATTCGGCATTTTGTTTCGTGCACGTTCACTTGTCTCTAGTGGCTGGGTTCTTCGTTTGTTACTTTTTCCGGCATGTTCGTGAAGTGCTCTTTTGTCTTGAATGTCGTGCTTGTGGTTGGGTAATTTCGTTGGCATCTTCTATGCTTTGCGTCCTCTGGTGAGGAGTTTGGTGGTCCTTCTGAGGCTCGTTCGTTGCTTTGCCTCCGGTGAGGTGTTTGTCTCAGTTGAGACAGTTTGGTGGTCCTTGTGTGACTAGTTCGTTTTTCTCCCATGAGGTGTTGGTCTCTCGTGAGATGTTTGGGTGTTGCTGGTCCCTTGTGAGACTGTTTGGTTGAGCTCTTGGTGAAGGTCTTGAATCATTTCTTTTAAGGGTTAAAGGTCATTTTTTGCCACGGAAGTATTGCTAAGGGAGCGCCCAGCACCCGGAAGTTTTTTGGGTACCAAATTTGCCTCGGAAGTTTACAAAAGGTAGCAAATTTGTCCCGGAAGTATGAAAAAGGTAGCAAATTTGCCCCTCCATTAATTTTGACCATTAAGTTTGACTAACTGTCCATGTGGCATGCCACCTCATGACACGTGGCATGCCACCTCATCAACCCAGTAAGAGTTAAGTATCATTTTTGCCCTGGAAGTTTTCATTAAGGAGCAATTTTACCCCGGAAGTTTTCATTGAGGAGCAATTTTGCCCCGGAAGTTTACAAAAGTAGCAATTTTGCCCTTCTTTCTCCCAATATTAAATTTGACTATTAAATCAGTCAAAGACCACACATGCCATGCCTTGAAAGGTCGAACTTGGAGTCGAGAAAGAGATCCTTGAGATGTTGAGCTCAAGGCGGCCCGAATTTGTGAAGCCGGGCGGGTCACGGGAAGCATCACTTATGATCTAAGCAAATGATCGGTCTATACAAACGTAAATATTATCACTATTGATTTGTTTCTTGAACCAATTTTTGGAACAATTCATTTCTCGTTCTGCGTTTCATTTGCTTAGATCATAAGTGATGCTTTCTCAGGTTTTGCAATAGACCTTTCGAGTCCACGTGACCAGTTCGGCTTCACAAATTCTGGCTGCCTTGAGCTCAACATGTCAAGGATCTCCTTCTCTGACTCCAAGTTCAACCTTTTCAAGGCATGACATGTGTGGTCTTTGACTGATTTAATAGTCAAATTTAGTATGGGAGAAAGAATGGCAAAATTGCTACTTTTGTAAACTTCCGGGGCAAATTTGCTCCTCAATGAAACTTCCGGGGTAAAATTGCTCCTTAATGAAAACTTACAGGGCAAAAATGATACTTTTGATTGATGAGGTTGCATGCCACGTGTCTGCCGAGGTGGCATGCCACCTCGGGGCAAATTTGGTACCCAAAAAACTTCCCGGTGTTGGGCGCTCCCTTAGCAATACTTCCATGACAAAAATGACCTTTAACCCTTTCTTTTAATTAGTGGCTACTCGCATTCAAGCTACTTACAGCTTGAGGGGGAGTGTGAGAATTTTGTGATTTGTTACCTAAAGTTTTTTAAGGAACTCAGGTCGACTATCTTTATAACAAGTTGGGCTTGATTAACATCTATGCTCTAACTTGAGGGGGAGTGTTAGGAAACATGAAATATATGGTATTAATGTATATAGTGAGATCATGAGATTATAATCATATCCCAATCAGATCCCATATAATTAGGGATTACAACATTATGAGCCATTATGTGTAGAGGCTCCTCTCTATTTTATAAATACCAATACGTTTATAATGAATAACACAACTTTCTTATTCATTTCATTACAAAGGGTATGATTGTGTGTTTCCTTTTCTTTTTCAGCATATAGATATTCGTGCAAAGCAAATTAGCTGCCCACAAAAGTAGTGCCCTCCTAGTGATGCTTCTACACAGCAGTACAAGCCAGAGACAACAAACAGTACTCCGATTCCCCTGTATCAGCTCAAACAGAAAGTTCCAAAAGAAAAAAAATCAGAAGTGCCGTTTGTTTTATTATTTTATAGTTCAAGGAAGGTTCGAACTTTCAAAAATAGTTATCAGAGTCAAAGAACTTTGATATTGGTATGTCAAGCACATAAAACAGATTAGTTAGGTTTCAAATGCTACATAAGAATATGGCTCATTGATGTGCAAAGACTATGCAGTGCACCCAAATTTCTTAAAATGTTTATAATGTAAATGCCACAGATTAGTACTTATAGGTTTTTTTAAGAAAAATATTATCATCTCATATTCAGTTTGAGATTCAGGGTTCGTGATTATTCTTCTCAACATAAGTATCTCCTTTAGGACTCAAACTCAAAACTTCAAGGAAACCAATCAATTCTTATATATATACGACTAAAGAAGTACTCCACGGTCTTAATTATAAGACAACATTTGGAAGTTGATTTTAATCCTCAATATGATACATAATTTACATATTTATCAATCTTTTCGTAATTTACCTATATTGATGTTTTCTCTACAAAAATCAAGGAGGATAGGGAACAAGGAAATTATAGAATATATTTAGAGTGTTTTAGAAAATACATGTCATATTAACTAATTCAATGACTTTCTTAATTTAATTAAATTAGGTAAATATGTTTGATATTAAATAGCAAAAGAGTAATGTATAAGTAATGTATAAGGCTTCAACGCTTCTTATAAATCATATATAACAATCTCCTCAAAATTAACAAAAGGTGTTAACTCTGTAGAATTGAATATTTTTTAAAGTTTATTCTTATTTTTCCTTATTTAATGGTGTTGAGAATAATCATCATTCATCACATTAAACTTGGGATATCCAATTAGTAGGTTGTTATAAATTACTCTCTCCGGTCCCTATATATAAAAGCCTTTTTTTTAATAGACTTGTCCCTTAATATAAAAATCCTTTTGAATTTATCTTAATAATAAATGTACTTTTCCCCATTTTGCTCTCAATTAATTATTATACTACATACATTCTCTTTCATCATTTTCTCACTAATACTCTTTCACTCATCCTACATAGGGGCATTTTTGAAAAAAAGATAAATTTTCTACACATTATTACATTTAACTATTTTTTAGCATTTCATGATTACATTGAAAGACTCGTATATATACATACATACATACATACATACATACATACATATGTATGTATGTATGTATGTATGTATGTATGTATGTATGTATGTATGTATGTGGACGGTGGGAGTATAAGGATAACATTTCTAAAAAATTTAATTAATAACTCGTCAAAGGATTTATTTTTGGCACTACAAGTCCTTTAAAAAAAAAAAAAAAACCTCATATACAAGCGATTGAATGGAGTATTTGATAGCAATAGTAATCAGCATTAAATTTGACTGGTTTGAATATTAATAAATTTAGATTTGAAATTAGAGATAAAATAACCATGCTTAGGTTTCATTGTCTGTCATTTCACATTACACAATTATCTAAAATAATGGAACTCAAAACAATTTTTGGCCAACAAACAAAGATTACTTTCATTAACTAACAAGTAATAACAACAAAAGCATCTAAATCAAACTGTAAATATGAAACCACATCTTGAAAATAAATTAAGATTATTAGGATAAGATTATTTCATAGTAATTAGACTTCATCATATAATTACCCAAGTAAAGAGAATTTATTCAAAATGGGATCAAATTTTAAGGACTTAATCTCAAGCCATAATTTTTTTAAAAAGGGAAAAATCAACAAGGTTAGATTGAATTAAATAAAAGCATTTAAAATAATTTCTAAATTAATATATTATAATTATTTACACATTATGACAATTTTATTTGATGACAGTCTTGAAAAAGTTACTGAAAAAATTTATGATAAATGATTTGACGATTTATAAAGTCAAAATTCAAGATTTTTAAATGTGGAGGTAATGTAATGTAAAGTAATTGAATGTAATGATGATTATATAAATTTATTTGGTTTGTCATTAAGGAAAGATGATGCAATATGCATACGTTTGGTTGGATTACAACGAATATGAGAATAACATAACAAGAGGTAAAATTACTCCGGACTACTATGTAATGTACAATTTGAGTTTATGGTAATTTTTAATATTTAATGATGATAATATTTTTTAACAGTATATATAATTTTTAATTTTTTTAAGGGGAATATTTTTAAATTTTTATATAATTAATTAATTTTTAATATCTAATGGTGGTACTTATTTAATATTTAACAGCATTTATGAATAAGCAATTTTGTCAATTTAAAAAGTTATAATGGCCTTTACTTGATTATAGGGATGTATGCATCATTCATTCACGAGTCCTAATAGTGTAATCCTAATTACATTAATGATGTAATCAAGATTTACATTACATAAACCCGACTAAACGCTATAATCAGTCTGTTCATCAAGATTACATGTAATCATCTCTCATGAAATTAAACCAAACGGTCTAAATGAAAAAATTATAATAATGTAAAATTTAGTAAAACAATAAAGTAAATGAAAGGATAACAATATATTCATATAAATTAATGAGTGGGGATAAATAAAAATGCTAGTTAACAAAATTTGACACAAACAGTTTCTAAAAACTGTAGTTACCTCACTATAATCTTTAGGTAAAATACACTAACTATACGAGAATTCATCATCACAAGCGGGGCGGAGGCACACTTGTGCCAATGGGTGCAAGTGAACCCATAAAAATTTTAAAATATATATTTTGTGAAGGAATTGTAATTCAAAAAATGTGATTAGATCAAGTGGTTAAAGCTTCGGTCTCCAAAACTCAAAGGTCCCTGGTTCGAACGACTCTGTCACTCTTTTTTTGCAATTTTATTTCCTCTACTTGGCTTCCTTCAGACTTTTTTTTTTTTTTTCGCTCGAAAGCTTCCTTCAGACTAAAGACTTCAGAGAGCACGACTCCCCTTTACCCCCACCGCTCATCTCAACGAGCACGCCCCACCGGCCACCGCTCATCTCAACAGACTTGGCTTCCTTCAGACTTCAGAGCACGACTCCCCTTTCCTCCCCTTTTCAAGACCCTAGTTCTTGAAATCCCACGGTTCCCAGTCGCCGATTCAAGAACCCGATTGGAGAGCAAGTTTGAAGTTCCTTGCCGGTGGGAGCTTTGACCCGATTTAGGATTCAAATTGCTGTTCTTCAAATTCTTGCTCTCGACTTCGACCACGCACGAATCGACTGGGCAACCTCACCATTTGTCCTTCTGGTTTCGCCCCCAAATCATTTCGTCGCCTGATTCTGGTTTCGTTGTCAAGGTTCGGCCGTATTTCGTGGTTGCACGATTTCGGTTTCCTTTTCGGATCGTGCGAGATTTACGCTTCTTGGTTTGGCGAGCTTACGGAGTTACGGGTAATTGAGTAATCTATGGATTCTAAGGAATTTAGATTCAGATTTCGAGCGTGCACGATTTCTTTTCAGAACGTGCGACTGTGCGAGAACATTATCTTCAAGGAATTTAGCATCTTGATTCCTTTTGAGCGAGAAATCGAGCACGTTTCCTTTTGAAACTTGCACGATTTCTTGATTCAATTTCTGATTTTATTTTCAAGGAATTTAGCATCTTGATTCTAAGGTTCACATATGTGTTATTCTTCTATGATGGTTTTGTCTAGCATGATTGTGGATTTAAATAACTTCACACTTAGATGTCCTTATATTCGTGTTGCTCTTTGATTGGCTTGGACTTCAGAGTTGAATTATTTGAATCTAGTGCGATTTTCACTGGGGACACTTTGTTCAGCTTATCATGTGGCAAGCTCTTTGAAGGAACCCCTGAGCAGGTCACATTGCATTTGTCTTTTCATCTTTTGACGTTTGAGAAATATACCTTAAGATATAAGTGGCTTGATCTCCGAAATGTCTTTATTGCATGTTCTTGTTCTTTTACCCCTTGGCCAAAGTCCTTAGACATGCCTGCTAAGGAATGAGTTACTTGAATCATAGTTATGTACTTTAAGCGAATGGCAGAGTAAGGACTTTATTACTCTGATTAGAACATTAAAAGAATAACTCATAATATTTGATTAAAAATATGTAGAAGTAATTGTTCAAGGTTTTATTTAATACGAGATTAGAGCTGCTTTTCTGTTATCTATACATTGGTTGTTCTTAAGTTGTAGATGTGCAAATGAGTCTGTAGCTAGTATAGGAACATATGCAACGAACCCATAAATAAGCTGTTTTCTATTTTCTGTTCTGTGATTTTCAGGAGTTACTGTGTTGTTGTTACCTTTGTAGTGATTATACTAACATTCTTCACAAAGGGTTTCAATTTATGCAGGAGGATTGAGTGTGAATGACTTCATTGTAGCAGCAAAGATAGATGAGATAAAAACATCAAGAAGCAAATTATACAAATTGAAAGTCGAGTTCTTGAGACTCCAAAAGTAAGGTTTAGGGTGAATAAATGTGTTATTTGTTTTTGCAATTGAGAGAGAAATACTAGGACATAGAAGCAAAAGTGATGAGGAGTTTGTTTTCTATTATATTATTTCATCACTAAATATCTTAATTCTAAGGTTCACATATGTGTTATTCTTCTGCCTCCATATCATACCTCTTGATTATCTTAGAAGAACATTATCTGTCCATGCTAGAATTTCTTTAGTGCTGGTTAGACAATAACAGATTTATGGACAAGGCATACTGAAGGGGAAAATGGAAAGCTTTGATTAAGATGTAAATAATTTTGACAATGCAAGACTTTTGATTATGCAACTTGAAACGTTCTTTTCTCCGAGATGATTCGTTCTTTTGTGGCTTGTTAGAGTTTTTGTTTTTTATATATAGACACACAGATTATATGATATAGAGGATGCATTCCCATTTAAAGATTCTGTAAATATGTTAAGGAATGAAGAATCGAAGAATGATTTTGTAATTCTTATGATGTAAAGGTTAGTTGATTATTGATTATTATTTTTCTATGTTAATGCATTTGTGTTCTCATTGTTTTCCTTCCTCCTTTATGTAGGTGTTTGGTGTTGAACCTATTGAAAGTGTCGTGCTCTCTAGTGGATAGCCTTTTTTGAGGCATCTGAACTTGTAGTGCCGGTTTGTAACTATCATTCTCTTATTCCTTTGCCGGTTAATGCATTTCTTGAACTTGTGATTTTTGTTTATGATGAATGAAGCCAGCATTTTGGTTTGCTTGCCCACATTCTAGTTATGATAATTCTTCATTCTTTGATTTCTTATAGGTTGCAACATGTTCTTTAATTTTGTCAAACTTTTTTCCTTTCAGAAAATGTTAACGATACAATCTTAAAGCATTTAAAACTTTCCTTTAAAAAAAAAAATTCGGGGGCGCTGCCCCCGAACCCCTTTACTAATTGTACACCCATAAACTCTGATTCCAGGCTCCGCCACTGATCACAAGCACAATTAACCACTATTTAACATTAAACTCCTCAAAAAAAAAAAACCTCCCTTAAACTTAAAGGCTTAAAGTTCCAATTCAAATAATTAATACTCACATTTCAACATTTTCCTCAAAACCAAATCACTCTCATTCTTCAATATAACCCTCCAATCAAACAAAATAAATAATTAAATTAAATTTGAACTATATAACTATTGAAACCATAATCACAATTTTCCAATCAAACCATAATTCTAATTACTCATCTCAATCATTTGGAGAAAGACTCATATCCATACAATTTCTTAATTTTAACCTCATTAACTCTATTAAATACCATATAATAAGTTTGAAACAACCAAAAACTCAAAATTTATCAAACCTTAAATTTTTCTACCATTAAAAATCCAAAACTCAAAGAGAAAAATAGAAATAGGGGTTACATTACTTACCAAGCACCGAAAAAGCCTGAAATCAAACTGAAAATGATGTAATATGAGATACAAACAAATCTCCTACCATCTCCCTCTCGTTCTTTCTCACTCGGTTTTCTCTCGGCAGCGCCCTGAAAGAAGAAAGATGGAATATATAATTTGGGAGCCGGCTTTTCTCCCCTACCCTTTGACAGAATTAACAAAGAAAATGTAAACTGTCACCCTTACTCCACTCCTCTCCTTTTC
This sequence comes from Acacia pycnantha, assembly GCA_025563575.1. Lineage (NCBI taxonomy): Eukaryota > Viridiplantae > Streptophyta > Magnoliopsida > Fabales > Fabaceae > Acacia > Acacia pycnantha. Next base: position 1,583,209 of record JAMWYP010000089.1, on the reverse strand, counting down.
TTCACTACGGCGCTGTTTTAATGTGAAAACAGTGCAGCTGGTCCTTTTTTTAATAAATATTTTAGAGTACTGATGGTACTAAAAATATACTTCAGGATACTGATCGGTATTGAAAAAATACTTCACGATCTTGAAAAATTATTTTAGGATCTTCAAAAAAATTATCTGAAGTATTTTTCAGTGCAGGTCGATATCTTTTAGTATCGATCGATGCCTTGAAGTATCCCTTGTACTAGTCGGTACCTTAAAATATTTTTCAGTACTCTAAAATAATTTTTTAAGATTATTAAGTATTTTTTTTTAGTACGAGTCACTATCTTAAAATATCTTTTTAGTATTCGTCAATACTCTAATTTTTTTTTTTAAAAGGACTAAGTTGCACTATTTTTATGCCAAAACGGAGCCATTGTGAAAAAAGGAGGGAGGAGAGATTAAGGGCATGTTTGGTTTGAGGGAAGGGAAGGGAAGGGAGGGAATGGAAGGAGAGAGAAAAAAAAAAAGGAGAGGAGGAAAAAAAAAAATTTCAAAATTGAGTGTAGTAGGGCGCAGGTTTTCCTCTCCCTCCTTTTTTTTTCCCTCCTCCTCCCCTCAAACCAAACATACCCTAAGGCGGATGAGAAGGAGGGGACAGGGAGTAGAGACTTAGCCTGTTTGGGGAATTAAAACTTAGGTTTTGTCACAAGTTTGTCAAACACCTTTATTTTGCTATAAGATATTTTGCATCAAAACCTAGGTTTTGGATTTTTTTTTCAGATTTTCTCTCTTCTTTGGTATCATCGGTATTTTTCAATACTTGTCGGTATCTTTAAGTATTTTTTAGTACCTTGAAATATTTTTTCAAGATTAGTCATTACCAAAATTTTTTTTCAATATCCTAGAATTTTTTTTCAAGATCATTAAGTATTTCTTTTAATATCTTTAACTCCTTAGGTATCTTTTTAGTACTCGTTAGTACCATGAATTTTTTTTTTCAAGATTAGTCAATACCACGAAATAATTTTTCAAGATTCTAAAATAAATTTTTAAGACCGGAGAAGTATTTTTAAGTACCAATTAGGAAATATCTTTTTAATACTCGTTAGTACCTGAAATATTTTTTTAATATCGGTCATTACCCTGAAATATTTTTAATATCCTAAAATAAAATCTTAAGATCATGAAATATTTTTTTTAATATCAAAAAGCTATTTTCCAAAAACCATTTTTACCTTGTAAATTCTAAAAGTTATTCTCTAAAAACTAAATCTAAATTGGCCCTGAGGCAGATGAGAGAAGCTGGTTCCTATAATTCGCGCACGGTAAGACGAGGAGTATATAATTCCTTAGGATTTGGATTTGGTCCACTGCGCCTTAGCGTCCTCTGATCCACTGCGCCTTAGTGTCCTCTGCGGTCCACTTCCTTAAAACAACGTCATTTTGGCGCAAAAACAACATTGATGCTCTCTTTTTTTAATACATATTTTAGGGTATTATAGGTACTTAAAAGATACTTTAGATACTGACCAGTACTGAAAAAATATTTCATGATCTTAAAAATTATTTTATGATGTTGAAAAAATATTTTAAGGTATCCTAATTCTGAAATATCTTTTTAGTACTTCTACCCTGAAATATATATTAACAAATAAAAAAAAAGAGCATCAGTGTTGTTTTTACGCCAAAAAGGCGCTGTTTTAAGGTAGTGGAGTGCAAAAGACACTAAGACGCAGTGAACCGAATCCAAATCCATAATTCCCGCCACCAACAATAATGGGCTTTGGCCCCATGAGCCCCCCACCAAATTGTTTTTCTTGGGCAGTAGTAGTAGAGGTGCCATATCTAGTGTTTGAAGTGCTTTGGATTGTTGTAGCAAATAAAAAAAGTGCTTTGGATTGTCGGGAAGGTATCCGTACATAGGAAAAAAATAGGGAGAATTACATACAGGTCCCAAGGAGTAGAGATAATTACAATTAGGTCCCTTGAAATCATGAAATTACACTGAAGTCCCAAGGGACCTAGTTGTAATTATTTGTGAATGTAAAATGACCTGGTTGACCTTCCCTCTCTCCTCTCTCCTCTCCCCTTTTCTTCTCTCTCTCACGGAGAAAAGCCGGCGGACGAACGAACGAGGCCTTGGAGACTCTCGATCGGGACCTTCTTCTTCTTCCTCTCGGGCCGGCCATCTCGCGGCGGCTTCCTCATCCACCACCGTCGCCGGCGAGACGCTTCCACCGTGAGTGAGAGAGAGAGGAGAGTTTGAGAAATATTTTGTCTTGCGTTGTGCTTCCAAGAAGAGAGGGTGCTCGGTTTCGGCGGAGGCAAACAAACGAGGAGACTTGCATAACGTGTTTTGGTGCAAATTCTCGATTCAGTAGTAATCTGATTGTCATGTGTAAGCGATCTCTGTGTGTCTTGGAGATGGAAAGTGGTTAATTTTTCTCGGTAAAGCCATCCGAAGAACCGGAGCAGTGTGAGTGCTTGCGATTTCTCGGAGAGATCAAACAATGGCAACGATCAAGATTGTTCGGACTTTCACTTTCTCTCCCAACCATCGAGTTTCACTTTCTCTCCCAACCATCGAGTTTGACTTCGGACTGAAAAAGCATAAATTCACAACAACTTTTGAGAATTTTGACAACAATATAATTTCATATATAATTTCAAAGTATTAAGTTGTATGAGTAAGTGGCTATTTGCACCTACTCATTGAACTTAATATCATATAATTTGACTTCCTTGTGTATGCTATAATTACAACTTCTTTCCCACCCATCAAAATACAAAAAGGGTTACATGAAGTCACTTGCCCTAGGTGTATGCTATAATTACAACTTCTTCCCCACCCATCAAAATACGAAAAGGGATTAACAAAGTCATTCGTATCAAAATACGAAAAGGGATTAACAACTTTTAAAAAGTATATTTCTTTCATTAATTTATACTTTGTGTGTTGTTAATCGCCTCTGGAAGTCAAAAAATGGAAAAAGTATGATTTTTAAACTTTGTTGTAAATCTATACTTTTCGATTGTTAATTTATACTTTGTTTGTTGTTAATCACCTCTGGAAGTCAAAAATGGAAAAATTATGATTTTTAAACTTTGTTGTAAATATTTACTTTTCAGTTGTTAATTTATACTTTGTGTGTTGTTAATCGCCTCTGGAAGTCAAAAAATGGAAAAATTCTGATTTTTAAACTTTGTTGTAAATATTTACTTTTTCAGTTGTTAATTTATACTTTGTGTGTTGTTAATAGCCTCTGGAAGTCAAAATGGAAAAAAACGATGGTTTTAAAATTTGTTGTAAATCTATACTTTTGGTTGTAAATTTATACTTTGTGCATTGTAAATAGCCTCTGGAAGTCAAAATGGAAAAAACGATGGTTTTAAAATTTGTTGTAAATCTATACTTTTTCAGTTGTAAATTTATACTTTGTCTGTTGTAAATAGCCTCTGGAAGTCAAAATGGAAAAAAACGATGGTTTTAAAATTTGTTGTAAATCTATACTTTTCAGTTGTAAATTTATACTTTGTCATTGTAAATTTCCTTTGTCCATAATGGTCATTTTACATTCACATATAATTACGAAAGTCCCTAGGGACTTTTGTGTAATGTGAATTCTTGTTGGGACCTCATTGTATTTTTTTGTCATCCTTGGGACCTGTGTGTGATTCTCCCAAAAAAATAACTATCTGATTATATTTTTATTTAAACCAATGAGAGTTGGCATAGATGGTAAGGGATCCAGGACTAGGCCCTTGGGTCGTGGGTTCGATCCCCTCTGCCGTCGCTGGGACTCCTTTGGTAGGCGATCTCGTAAGTCCCCAGTAAGTGCTCATAGAGCCCGGGGCCGTGCCACGCCTTGGTGGGGGCGATGTCGAACCCCTCCAAAACTTTTATGTATCAAAAAAAAATATTTTTATTTAATTTTTTCATTTACATTTTTACTCTATTTTATTTTATTTTTTTTTACTTTTAAAAATATTTAATATTGGCCTTATAAATACCAAAATCATCTTTTTCCCAGGGCCCTCCCATAATTTAGAGGAATAAATTAAATTAATGTAAAGCCCAGCTTGGAGACTCGCCCGTCATAGTCAGATGCGCGACCTGGGTCGGATTCGGATTAGTTAGGGCGAAGCTCTGAATACCAGATAGACAACTAAAAAAAATTAAATCAATGTATTTTGCTTAAATAAAATAGGGAGAATAAAAAACAATTGAAATTACAAAATCTCAAATAACGTATTTCTTATAAAAAAAATTGTAACTTGCTTACCAAATCTGGTTATTACTTTATCAATTATGGTTAATCAACTTGATTTAGAATTTTTTAATTTCAATTTTTTTCTTATAAATTTTTCAATAAAATATTGTTTAAGTAATTATAATTTGATAAAAAAAATAATCTTATTTTTTTTCTCCTTTTTAAAAAATAAATTATGGCTTCGAATTGATTTCTTAAAATTTAATCCCATTTTAAGTAAATTCTCCTTAGTTTAATAATTACCTAATAAATTTTAATTGATAAGTAATAATCTCATCCTAACGTTACGTAAATCCTAAAATAAAAAAATAAAAAAAGTTGACCTGACTAAATAAAAAATTGAGACTATGTAAAAATAAATAGAACGACTATCTTCTTCTACTTTTTTTTAGTTTGACTTCAGAAAGACTATCTTCATTAACTAATAACAAAACAAGCATCTGAATCAAACTAGATTGAATGCCCTGAATAGTAAAAACGAAACCATATCTTGATAGATTAATCTAAATTAAATTAAAATTTCATTTAAAAAAAAAAAAAGGTTCGGGTGCTACCCAAGACAAATATTTCAAAAATATTTTATCTATTTGAATAATATTTTTAAAATTGACTTTCCCCCACAATAATATTTCTTCTAAGATCTATTTCGTGGTAAAAAAATAAAAATTATATTCCCAAAAAATAATATTCCTGCAGTTTTTCATACGAAGGTAACTGAAAGATCAAGTGAATGAGGCAAACAAAGAACATATTACTTTATTCTTAAGACAAGCCATCCTTGTCATATCACTGAGGAAAACATTAAATTCATTCATAAACTTCAATATTGTCTCGTCTCATTTCTGAAGCAGCCAACAAGGAATAGTTTCATTAATAAGAAAACAGACCCCTACCAGAAGCCATCCATCATCATCCACTATAAATATCCAAAGTTGAAGCCCTTAAATGCAATAATTCAAAAGTTGCTGCATGCCACCATAGTCTTCTGATACAGGAGAAATAATAAGAAGACAACATGTCTTCCACACAAGATTCCAATCTCCAACAACCATCATATGAACCTTACGAGCCACGTATGGAGACCCAGGACACTGCAGATGCTCATAGTCTTCTTGTTCATCTTCCTGGTGCGTATCACTATCTAACTTGATTGATAATCTTTCAGTTCTAAATATAAGAGATAGATATAAATGATTTATAGTTATTAAAAGAATTAAGTTATTTCTTTGTAAAGAATGTTTGTTAATCCCCTTAAAACAATATTTTAATCATTTACCTTGGAAATTACCTGTTTAGTGAGATATTCATGTAATTATACAATCAATTGGGGATATTTAAAAATAACAGTATAAATATGGGAGATAAAATGAATTTAAAATCTAATACTTGGAACAAATTAAATCCTTCTACTAACTCTTACATTTAGTCTCATATTTTTGTGTTTTAAAAAAAAGTTGGAGAAATAAGTGAAATCTAAATATGCTTCAGCACTAAGAAATGTGTATATGTTAATGGTGGCTGCGATTTCTAGTTCTTATAAGCTTACACGTCCTCCGGTTCTTAATATATGATATATTTAGAGGGTTGTCATTGATCCTAAAAATAAGACATATTTGTAATATTTGTTAAGTTTTTCCTAATTTACTCTTGTTGTTGATGTTCCCTCAACAATAAAAGAGGAGAAAGTAAGAATGAAAGGATTAAGAAAGATGATTAGGATGTTTTAGAAAATATATGTTATATTAATCAACTTAACTAATTTCTTTAATATAATTAAATTAATTTAATGAGTGGAAGGAATATTTATTGATACTGCACACATAAGTTTATTGGCCAACTCAGAAATGTGTATATGTTGATTGAGCTTATATTATTGAGACCTACACACACGTATCCACATGCATAAAAAAGTTATAAAAAACATTATTCATAAATTATAGACAATGTGATTTGCTACTACCAAACCAACCATCAAGTTTTTTATAAGATTTTTTTTTTCTTTTTTTTTAAAGGAAAACTAATGTGTGAAACCAAAGTATGTTAGAATATGTTTAGAGCAAGTAAAAAAAAAAACTCAATAAAAATGTGTAGTTAGACTTTTTTTTTTTTTTTTTGCATGAAAAAAATTCTCATTATTACCTCTGGTTCTAATTATAGGAATACTTTTGTAGTACAATTTGCACTACAAAAGTGTTCTTATAATTAGGACCAGAAAGAATACTATATTTTTAAAAAACAAACATAGTTTTAATTAATTGAGGAATTTTTTACATTAACAATTGTTTTGCCCAAAAACTATTATAATAAATAATATTTTCTTGCTTCAGATTTTACTAGACAGCAAGTTGGTGCATACTATGAAGCAGCTTATAGGAGAATAAGGGTTTTCGGTGAAAAACCAATTGAAAATAATAAGCGAATACGCTTCAGTAAAGTGCATACAATTCCAGAAGATTGTGATGCTGATCAGCTTAAGGGACAGTTTCAAGAAGGAGCAATAATCACCATTACAATTCCAAAGAAGCCTAAAGAACCAGAACCAGAACCAGCTCAAGAACAAGAAGCAGCCAAACAGGTCACTGCTACTCCTCCTCAAAAGCCTGCTGCTGAAGTTGAATCAGAAGCAGCAGATATGAAAACTGGTGAGAAAGGTGTCCCTGAAGAGAAACCCAAATCAAACAGGTCACCGCTACTCCTCCTCAGCTTCTTCTTGAAGTTGAATCGAAGCGGCAGATATGAAAACGGTGAGAAAGGTGTCCTGAAGAGAAACCCAAATCGAAATGGAGAAGCCTAAAGAACAGGCAGAACCAACTCAAGAACAAGAAGCGACCAAACAGTCACACTGCTACTCCTCCTCAAAAGCTTCTTCTTGAAGTTGAATCGGATGCAGTGAGATATGAAAAGCTGGTGAGAAAGGTGTCCCGAAGAGAAACCCAAATCGAAATGGAGAAGCCTAAAGAACAGGCAACGAGAACCACTCAAGAACAAGAAGCGGTCAAACAGTCACTGCTACTCCTCCTCAAAAGCCTGCTGCTGAAGTTGAATCAGAAGCAGCAGATATGAAAACTGGTGAGAAAGGTGTCCCTGAAGAGAAACCCAAATCAGAAATGGAGAAGCCTAAAGAACCAGAACCAGAACCAGCTCAAGAACAAGAAGCAGCCAAACAGGTCACTGCTACTCCTCCTCAAAAGCCTGCTTCTGAAGTTGAATCAGAAGCAGCAGATATGAAAAATGGTGAGAAAGGTGTCCCTGAAGAGAAACCCAAATCAGAAATGGAGAAGCCTAAAGAACCAGAACCAGCTCAAGAACAAGAAGCAGCCAAACAGTCCTTTGCTACTCCTCCTCAAAGCACTTCGAAGTTGAATCGAAGCGGCGAGATATGAAAAATGGTGAGAAAGGTGTCCCCGAAGAGAAACCCAAATCGAAATGGAGAAGCCTAAAGAACAGAACCGGCTCAAGAACAAGAAGCGACCAAACAGTCACCGCTACTCCTCCCAAGCACATACGAAGTTGAATCAGAAGCTGCAGATATGAAAAATGGTGAGAAAATTGTCTCTGAAGAAAAACCCAAATCAGAAATGGAGAGTAGTCAAAGAGAACCTGATGAGAAAAAAGATGAAAAACCAACCCCACCATCAGAACAAGAAGTCACTGAAGAATCTAAAGTGACTCAAAGGGATACAACACAAGAGGATCAAAAGAATCATGGGACCACAGAGAAGAGAATGGATCAGAATCTGGAATCCCACAAAAGAATCAAGATCAAGAGGGAAAGGGAATTCCTCAAGAAGATGACAAGAATGACAAAAACCAGAAGAAGATTTCTGAGGAAGGAAAAGAATCTCTGAAGAAAGATCAGTTTTTGGCAATAGAGATAAGTAAGGAATCAGAAGGAAATGAATCTGACTTGTTTATTGCTTATGAAAGTTCTGGCTTGGAGAAAGCCCCAGAGAGAAGGGGAAAAGAAGAACTATTTCAGAAGGAACAGTGTTTGGAAATAGAGATAAGTAAGGAATCAGAAGGAAATGAATCTGACTTGTTTATTGCTTATGAAAGTTCTGTCCTGGAGAAATCCCCAGAGAGAAGGGAAAAAGAAGAATTATTTCAGAAGGATCAGTGTTTGGAAAGGGAGAAAAGCAAGGACGAAATAAAAGAATCTGCCATGGATATTGCTGCTAAGAGTTATGATATTGGCTTGAAGAAAACATCAGAGGAGGAGGAAAAAAAGGAAGTGGGTGTTCAAACTGATAAAGTCAAAGAAGAAAGGAGCCATGAAAATACAGTAAGTAGTGAATCTTCTTCAATAGGAAAAGGGATGATAAAAACTATGGCTAATTCTGCTTCTGAAGCAGTAACAAGATTGGCCAATAGGTTCAGTGAAGAAGATACACAGAAGAAGCTTTTATGTGCAGGTGCTGCAATTCTGGTGACGGCGGTAGGCATTTATGCTTCCTTCAAGCTTCGTTCCATGACAAGACAATAGACAAAATATTGTTAATATACATCCCTCTTTCATATGGTTCTGTGTGAAAATTCACATCTCAACATATTGTAAAATAAGAAAATCTGCTTTTGGATTATTTCCCTAATCAAGTTTTAGTTTGAATAAATTATTTAAACATAAATCACATTATAATAGTAGTAACGAGTAATTAGTATGCAAGAAAAAGCTAAAAGCTATGTTTGGTCCATTAAAATTTTAGCTGAGTTTCCACTTTCAACCTCTTTATTTTTCTCATCATCATCATTACTACTACTCTTCGAGAACTTTATTCCCAAATCAAGTGGTCTCTAGAGCGAAGAGAGTAATAATAAACAGAAGTGGTTGTATATAAAAAAATTACTCTTGGTTCTTGAATGTATGACCTAATTTGAGGATAGATTTTGATCCTAAAAATAATACATTTATAATTTTTTTAAACTAATATGTCTAACTTATAAACTGATATATATAATTTAATATTATACATATATATTTTAGAGAGATTATCTCACATATGTTATAATTAATTTCTTTAATATAGTTAAATTAGATAAATATGTCTTATATTAAAGATTAAAATAGTAATATATACTGCCTTATGTCTTTAATATAAATAGGTCTTGTATCAAAAGATTAAAAAATGATATTAGATGTTAACGGCAAGTACCCCAATGACAATACTACCCAATCAGGCCACCAAGCTTGGATAAGGTCCAAGCTCAGCTCTTGAGATTTACAAGTTTCAGTGTGTTTAGTGTTTAACTACCGGGGGTTGGGTATAATTGAAGGGCTAGTCCTTCACAACATAGCAAATTAAGGTTTGAATCTTCATTAGGAGAGATGCTCATAGTTAGTGCTGGTAGTGTCTCAAACGGAGGATTTCTATACTTGACAAAAAGTTGTTGACTATGATAATATATATATATTTTTTTACTATGACTATGAGAAAATATATGAAACCATATTAAATAGAATAATCTCAAAACAAATATAATTAATTTAATCTAAATCACATCTAATTTGGTGGATGATTGCTTAATTTTTGTGCGCAATGAAACCATCACATGGTTCTCAACTTAGGGCTATCAATTTCCTACTCCCTCCGTTTCTTATTATAAGAAACATTTAACTGAATCTCGTGGTTCGAAGTGGCAATAAGAACAATAAGTATATCAAAATTATATCTTTTTACTACAATTCCCTTATTTATTAGGAGATAAGGAATATGAGAGAGAATAAGAAAAATATTATAATAAAGAGGATTATAGAAGAGAGAGAATAAGGAAATAAAGATGGTAGAAGTAATAGACTTTGTGGAGTTATAAAAATTTATTATATTAACATTAAATAGGGGTAGTTAAATAAGGGCAAAATGGAAAAGTAAGAAGGAGAAAATAAAACATTCTTTGAATGTTTCTTATAATATGCAACGGAAGGAGAATTTATTAAAAACAACAATCTCTTTTTTACTTTTGCCAGCAAAAACAACAATCTCTTATATGAAAGGTTTATTCCATTTTATCTTATAGGGGCTGATTTAGAATTTTATGTTAAGCGGGCTAAAATTGGAAATTTTATTCTCTGTCTGTGAAACTCATGGCTCTGTTTGTAAAACTGAATTCTGATATAGAGGTTTTGTTTGAAGAAGTGTTGCATGGTTTTGGGGTTGAAGAGAATCAGCTCTTGCTCAGAGCCTTTGATGCATTAGTCAAAACATGTGCCAGTGTTAACATGTTTGAGGAAGCAATTTATTTTGTCTTTTTGCAGACGTGGGATTATTCCAGACATCTATACCTGTAACTTGCTCTTAAATCGCTTGGTTAAACTTGATCAAGGGGCTCTTTAAGAGTGGTAGATTGGAAGAAGTGGCTGATGTGATGAAAGAAATGGACGAAGCTGGGGTGTCTGTCTGTTCCTTTTTCTTTTCAACTTATATATATAGAGGGCCTGTGCAACAATGGTAGTCCTGAGTAGAGCTGTCAAAACGGGTCACCCCGGCCACAGTTAGGCCTAGCCCGTCGGCTAGGGCAAAAAGCTTCCCATTTTAAGAAGCCCGCACGGCCAAAAATTATATAACCCTCGGGGTTAGGTGCCGACCATGGCCAAAATCATTTAGAATAATAAACTTAGGCTTGAATAATCAACTTCAAGATACTGCCAGGCACTGAAAAAATACATCATGATCTTGAAAAATTATTTTAGGATGTTGAAAAAATTATTTTAGATCTGAAATAATTTTTCAAGATCATTAAGTATTTTTAATTTTTCAAGATCATTAAGTATATTTTCGTACTCGTCAAGATCCCAAGTATTTTTAAGTACCATTCAGTAACCTGAAACATTTTTTCAACATCCTAAAATAAGTTTTCAAGATCATTAAGTATATTTTCAGTACCAATCAATATCCTGAAGTATTTTTTAAGTACCAATCAGTATCCCGAAGTATTTTTAAGTACCGATCGAGACCAAATAATATTTCAAGATCATTAAGTATATTTTCGATCACAGTTAGTATCCCAAGTATTTTTTAAGTACCAGTCAGTACCCTGAAATATTTTTTCAACATCCTAAAATAATTTTTCAAGATCATGATGTATTTTTTCAGTACCAGGGAGTATCTTTAAATATCTACAGTATCCTGAAATATTTGTTAAAAAAAAAAAGGATCAGTGTTGTTTTTTTTTTTTTGGTCAATTTCGAATGTTGGAAACGGGGTTGATTGGTGGCCTGCGGGTTGGCAACATAACCCCAAAGAGTGGGGCTTATTTTGGGTTAGGGCCAAAATGGCCCCATCATATGGGGCCAAAAATATGGGGAGCCAAACATGGGCAATGGGCTGGCAGCTAGGGTCCACCCATTTTGACAGCTCTAGTCTGAGGAGGGATATCAAGTGCTTCAAGCATGGAGAAATGCCAATGGCCTGATAGATATGTTTGCATGCACTGCTGTTATTCGTGGATTTTGTAATAAAATGGAATTAGATGAAGCTGAGAGTGTTATACTTGACATGGAGAAACAAGGGTTGGTTCCTGATGTATTTATTTATACTGAATTGATCAGGGGATACTACAAAAGTGGGAATCTGTATAAAGCTTTAGCCCTGCATGGTGACATGATTTCAAGGGGCATAAAAACAAATTGTGTTATTGTTAGCTGCCTCCTCCATGGCTTGTGTAAGGCAGGCAGAAATCACTTTGGAAGGGACCTGAAGCATGGTCTTGCCTAGTTTTGTCAAATTGTGTGTTTTTTCTTCAAAAAAAATTACAAGATTCAGATTTTAGTGTGAACCGGAAGATTGTGATGCTGATAAGGTTAAGGGACAGTTTGAAGAAGGAGCAATAATCACCATTACAATGCAAAAAAAATTACATCTGCTTCCAAGCAGGTCACTAATCATCCTCCAATATCTGCTCCTGAAGTTGAATCAGAAGCAGCAGCCATGAAAAAGGATGAGAAAGGCGTCTCTGAAGAAAAACCCAAATAAGAAATGAGACTAGTCAAAGAGAACCAGAAGTCACTGAAGGACCTAAAATCCCTCGAAAGGATTCACAAGAGGATCAAAAGAATCATGGGGATGAGAAGGTGAGAAAGAGTTCAGAAGATTCTTCCTCAACCATAGAGAAAGAGAAAGGATCAGAATCTGGAATCCCCCATAAGGATCAAGATCAGGGAAAGGGAATTCCTCAAGATGATGAGAAGAATGACAAAAACCAGAAGAAGACTTCTGAGGAAGGAAAAGCATCTCTGCAGAAAGATCAATTTTTGGTAAGAGAGAAAAGTAAGGAATTAGAAGGAAAAGAATCTGACTTGTTTGTTGCTGATGAAAGTTCTGATGGCTTGAATAAAACCCAAGAGAAGAGGGAAAAAAAAGCGTAATTTCAGAAGAATCAGTCTTTGGAAAGAGAGTAAAGCAAGGAAGAAATAAAAGAATCTGTCATAGTTGTTGCTGTTCTGATATTGGTTTGAAGAAAACCTCAGAGAAGAAGGAAAAAAGGCAAATGGGTGTTCAAAATCAAAGTGATAAAGTTACTGAAGAATGGAACCATGGGAATGCAGTAAGTAGTGAATCTACTTCAATAGGTAAGGGGTTCAAAGATACGGCTAACTCTGCTTCTGAAGCAGTAACAAGATTGGCCAATAGGTTCAGTGAAGAAGATAAACAGAAGCAGCTTTTATGTGCAGGTGCTACAGTTCTGGTGGTGGCGGTTGGCATCTAGGCTTCCCTCAAGCTTCGTTCCATGACAAGACAATAGACCAATATTATTAATACACACTTCCCTTTCATATGGTTCTGTTCTGTATGAAAATTCACATATCCACGTACTGTAAAATAAGAAAACTTGCTTTTGAATTATATAGATTGACAAGTTTCAAAAAAAAAAAAATAATATTCAAACATAAATCACATTATATATAATAACTAAGTTGGATGCAAGTACAAGGCTAAAGCGAGGTCTAGTATGATTCAAAGTAGATTTTGATACAAGTTTGTCAATGCATATCTATTTGTTTTTCTAAGGATATAACGATATGTGGTAGATCAATCTCACATAGTAAAAAGCTCTCTAATTAATTCAGCCAATTTAATCATAGGGTGGCTCTTGTAACATTTTCTTTACAAATAAAAAGAGCTTTTGTTGAATCGGTACATATTATGAATTTATTATCTCCTGTTGACCCTCATTTGAGTTTCAAACTCATGGTTTAATTACTTCAAAATTGTCATAAACTGTTCTAAAATTAATGTTTCGTTCTTTCCAAATCTACTAAGCACTATCCCGCTCATTATTTTTCCGAAAAAATAATTTAGAAAAGTGAGAGTTAATTTAAAGGTTTGTTTGGTATGAGGAAGGAAGAAAGTAAAACTGTTAACGAGTTCACTTTAAGAAAATGGAAAAGTAGAGCTGTAAAATTTTATTAATGAAGAGAATATGTAAGATTAAAGGGTAAGAAAAAATAATTAAAAGCTTTTTGCTTAACTTCTCTAATTTTTTAAAATCAAATTCACTGAAATTTATCAGTTTTACCCCTATTAAAAATGCCATGGAAAGAAATTGTATACCTCTTTTTTTTTTAAGTGAAAACTGAAATTCATTACTCAAAAAGGAGTATACATAACATATGTATAAAGTCCTACAACCTTAACATTCTTTCGTCAACCTCCATCTAGTTTATCTAAACAGAGGGAGGGTGTTAAAAAAATTGTAATTACCTTCACACTTATGATTAAATAAGAAGAAATTTAAAGTAGTTAATCAATTTAAGACATTTCTTTTTAACTAGAGGAGGCTCAAGTTATAAGGTCATTTGCAAATGTTTTAACTTCCTTTTTTTTTCCGAATCATCTTTGTGTCTCCCAAAACTTATGTATAGTTCACAACATAATCCGCCGTCCTTCACTCCTTCGTCCCTACCAATCTCGCCCTAGCTGAACCTTCAGCTTCTGTCCCTCGCTTTTCTTGCCGTCCATGCCGTATCTGCCCACCTCATTCTCGCCTTCCTCCTTCTCTATACGCAGGTACTTTCTACCTTCAGTCACCGTATTTGCTCTCTCTCTCTCTCGCTCGTTTTCTATGTTTTTGTCAATTCTGCGCAAAATGCTCTGTTCTCTGTTTCCCTGTTTACATTTTTGTTTATGCTTCTCTGTTTTGATGTTATGGCTTTTCGGTGTGATCTTAACGTTACCGTCTTTTCCCAATGATTTGGTCTCATGTTTCTTATGTAAGACTCAGTAAGAAGCGCCTGGTTCTAGAAGAAAAAGTGGGACGATAAAAGTTTGATTCTTTTATTTTGTGATATTGTTTGATTGGCGGCAGTTCTTAGCTTATGTTCTACATGAATATCTATATGGCTCTTGTTTTATATGTGATTTCTTTTCCAGATTAAAATTTCCCGGAACATTCTCTAGTTGCTGCAAGTTAGCGTCAACGGCGCTTGCCTACTTGAATTCAACTACTTTCTCAGACGACACCCAACTCAGTTCTGGTGACGAAACTGTATCATCCTCGTGTGATTGCTCCTTGGACTCTCCTTCAGTACATAATTCCTTTGAGATAGATACGTTCAAGGTGGTTGAAACATTGAACTGTTTTTCAAGAGAGCCCGCCCTTGCATTGTCTTTCTTTCGTCAGGTGGAAGAACAAGGTTTCCGACATAATATCCGAACGTACGCGGCACTGATTAGAATTTTATGTTATTGGGGCTTGGATAGGAAATTGGATTCTTTGTTTCTGGAACTCATCTCTCTTTCTAAAGAGTGTCCAGCTTTTGAAATAGAGGATTTGTTTGAAGAACTGTTGGATGGTTTTGGGGTTGAAGGGAATCTGCACTTGCTCAGAGCCTATAATGCAGTAGTTAAAACATATGTCAGTGTTGACATGTTTGATGAAGCTATCGATTTTGTCTTTACTAGAAGACGTGGGATTGTTCCACACATCTTTACCTGTAACTTCCTCCTAAATCGCTTGGTTAAACATGATAAGGTGGATATGGCTTTTGCCATATACAAGCAACTAAAAAGGTTAGGCTTAAGCCCAAATGACTTTACATATACGATTGTGATCAAGGCGCTCTGTAAGAGTGGTAAATGGAAACAAGTAGATGATGTGATGAAAGAAATAGAGGAAGCTGGGATGCCTGCTTGTTCCTTTTTTTTCTCAACTTATATAGAGGGGCTTATTTATTGTGAATTGATTCGGGGATACTGCAAAAGTGGGAATCTGCATAAAGCTTTAGCCCTGCACGGTGACATGATTTCAAGGGGCATAAAAACAAATTGTGTGATCGTTAGCTGCCTCCTCCATGGCTTGTGCAAGGCAGGCAGAAATTTGGATGTGGTGGATAAATTTGTAGAATTTAAAAAATCTGGAATATTTCTTGATGCAGTGGCCTACAATGTTTTGTTAGATGCCTTATGTGAAATGGGGAAAGTGGATGATGCAAGTGAACTTTTAAAATATATGAAACATAAGAATATGGTTTTAGATATTAAACACTACACGACCCTTATCAAAGGGTACTGTCTACAGGGTAAACTGAATCTTGCCTTTAACACGTTTGAAGAAATGAAGGAAAAGGGTTTTAAGCCTGATATTGTAACTTATAATGTACTAGCTTCTGGATTGTCTAGAAATGTCCATGCTGATAAATCAACGAAACTTTTAGATTACATGGAGAAATTTTTAGATTATATGGAGAGTCAAGGAGTGAAGCCAAATTCTATTACACACAAGATGATCATTGAAGGTTTGTGTTCAAGAGGCAAGGTTGAAGAAGCTGTATTTTTTTTGAAAAATCTAGAAGATAGAAGTGTTGAAATATATTCTGCCATGATAAAGGGATTTTGTGAAGCAAACTTTCCAAGAGAAGCTTATGAACTCCATCTTATGCTGTCAAGCCAAGATATTGTTGTAGAAAAAGATTCCAGTTTTAAGCTACTATGTAAACTATGCGATGAAGGTGATACTGACCGAGCTATAAGATTACTGTTGTCATTGGATGTGGAATCTAGCAAAATAATGTGCTGCAAAGTCATAGCTGCCTTATGCCAGGATGGGAATATGAAAAGGCCCATTCTTTGTTTGAAAGTTTTGTTCAGAGAGGATTTACACCTGATGTTAAAACCTACACACTGATGATAAATAGCTGTTGTAAGATAAATTGCTTACAAGAAGCCCATAATCTCTTCCAGGATATGAAGAAAAGGAGGATCAAACCAAATGTCATCACCTACACAGTTTTACTTGATGGGCACTTGAAATCAAATTTAAGAAAAATTCCTCCCGGGGTTTTAATAGTAGTAAGGAGACAGAGATATTGGATGTTTCCACCATTTTGAGGGAGATGCAGAACAAGGAAATAAAGCCAGATGTTGTTACTTACACTGTTTTGATTGATAGACACTTGATGGCAAATAGCCTCCAAGAAGCCATTATGTTCTTGGTTGAAATGATTGACGATGGGCTCGAACCAGATACTGTGACATACAATGCTCTTATTTCTGGCTTCTGTAATAGAGGGGACATGGTTGAGTGTGTTAGGCTTCTTGATGACATATTTTCTCCAGGAGTTGCAATAGACCAACAAATTATCTCAGCTTTGAAACGTGGTATTCTGAAAGCTAAAATGTTTCAATTTTGTAAGTAAGTCCCTTTGGACTCACTAGGTGGGCAAAAGTTACGAATGCCAACTTTTGGCTTTTCTATTGGCAACAAATTAAGAAGGGAGAGCTTGCTGGACCAACCAAGTTCTTTGGCATGACATCCCTTTTGAAAAGGCACTTTGGTTGGAGTGACTTTTTGAAGAGGAGGAACTAGAGTTTTGCAAGTCTCCAGCTCTTTGGCAAGAACCCTGCAATGGCTGGTATGTATTCTAACTCATTATAAGGAATGGTGAAATATGAGTTTTGACAGTTGGATGCTGTGACATATATGTATAATATAAATGGTTAAATGTGCATGATGTTATATTTTGTCATCTTATCCTTTTGGTTAACTGAATTTTTCTCGTGCTCTTTTGATTTGAATATATTGCCCTTAAGCTTTTTGTGCAATATGCTTTTGGTTCAGTCATGTGCATGCATGAGTTGTTACAATGCGTTTAAAGTAACTTTTGAAAAATGCTATAATCAGCTCCAGAAGAGGTTAATAAATATGTTTGCTTGAAGCACTTATCCCATATGACGAAACATTTATTGACGACAACTGATTTTGAAACGATCTGCTAAGAAAAAATCTGTCTTTTTGTTTGGAAATGTGTATGACTTGTGAGTTGTGATATATAGTACTACCTCCGGTCCTAATTATAAGACTTAATTGATTTTTTATTGAGAGATTAAGAAAGCTAAATAAATTATTTAATCATATCATATGTTGTGTATCCTTAAATTATATATTAGTTTATTAGTCAAACTAATTAGTTTGGAGAAAAAAATAAAAATACTCTAAAGTAGTTTAATTAGCTTCCTTAATTTCTCCAAAAAAGTCAATATAGTCTTATAATTAGGACCGGAAGGAGTATCATTTTGTTGTGTGTGACCCAGTGATTTTTGTATGCCCTAATGTCAGGAGGCTTTTGGGGATGGATTGTTTTATGCATCTTAGTGATTTTGTGTGTGTGTGTATTGGGGAACACTCATAGAAGGATGTGGTTATGACAATAATAGGTTGTATAGGATTAAGCAACCATTGAAATCAACTAGAAACATTAGAATTATTTTGAATCATTACTAGCTTGGTTTGAGTGGCTCCCCCTCTTATTCTGTCTCTCTCTCTCTCTCTCTCTCTCTCTCTCTCACTTCTGCTAATATTTTGATGTTTTGTATCATTTTTCTCCACTGTTATGAGGATCTTCCTGGGGGCTGTCACACTCTTGCTTGAAGAGTTGTTTGTACCAGCAAGTTCCTTGATGCTTAATGAGCCAAATTTCGTTTATGCCAGATGATGATAATTCCGTGCAAAACATGAAGGTGAACGTCATCCCCAAGTCTGCAGCAAAGTAGTCCTCAGCCAATTTTTGAAATCACAGGAGTAAACACTTGGGAACGGAGTTTAATGGAGAAATAGCCAAATGAAATAGTGAGAGAAGAAAGTATGCTCTCCAGAGTTTCAATTGTTCCTATTGGTTTGTCACTAATATTAGGCCAAAAGAGTTAAAATTAAATTTTTTTGCCATGTATTCTTTATGTACTCCTTTACATATATATACATACATATATGCAAGTATTGTGGGTGTTTGGAAAAGCTGAAAAAGGTGGTATTTAATCAAACCCAATGTTTTTCCACACTCATCCAGACAACTATACAGAAATTAAAATTGAATGATTCTCAAAACCTTTGTTTGTAAAGAAGCTGACCTTTTTTGGTCTATAGTGAGAGCAAAATACCAAAATTACCTTCACTGCCTTTGAAAACATAAAGGGCAGAGTCATTAATTAATTTGTACATGGAATAAGTGGTTCTAATAACAGTCTTCCAAACATTTTAAATTTTGTCCATGTCAGTTTTTTTAGGAAAAAAAAATCTTCCAAACATTAATTAAACCAACCAAATTGAACTTGTTATGGAGTTAAGTTATACACGAGAAAAATATATATCTTCAACCGTTTAAAAAACATTGATTTCATTTGGCCTAAGATTTGTACTCAAACTAATAAACACCCCAGATAACAGTGATACTAAAATTGACCAAAAAAATGACATGAAAGATGTGTGAGAATCCAAATCTCATGATGCACATACACCCAACAGGCATGATCTACCTCTTGTATGAAATAGAGTACACAAATATGGAGTACCAGTAGATTAAAAGCATTGAGTATATGTGTTTGTCAGTTTCTCCCTCAAGATTCAAGCAACCAAACTAACAAGCACTACTCAGGATAATCCTAAAATCCAAACATTCAGATTGCTGGCAAAATTAAAAAGGAAAAAGAAAAGATTGCTGCCACCCAGCTAAATATGAAGGCAAAATTTTTATTCACTTGCACTCCATTTTGCCGACTCCTTGCCTACATTGTTCCATCGACTGCAGGCCGTTCACCTTGGAGACCCATGTGGGGAACAGTACGACGGCGTTGGAGGCACACTCAGCCCTCCCCATTTTCAAGGGCCGCCGGGGCGCACCGGGACACCACGCGACGGGCGGTGCTCTTCCAGCCCGCCGGACCCTACCTCCGCCCGAGCTGCTTCCCCCTGTGCATAAGGTCAGTTAAAACAGAAAAGAGAACTCTTCCCAGGCCCCCGCTGACGTCTCCGTGACTCCCTAACGTTGCCACCCGCCACGTCCCGGTGCAGGAATTTTAACCCGATTCCCCCGAAGTACGCGTGCCGCACGCTATCGACGGGGGGGGCCGGCTTCTTAGGATCGACTAACCCATGTGCAAGTGCCGCTCACATGGAACCTTCCCCTCTTCTGCCTTCAAAGTTCTCATTTGAATATTTGCTACTACCACCAAGATCTCGCACCGACGGCCGCGCCCGCCGGCTCGCGCCGCCTTAGGCCTTGCGGCGACCGCGCCCTCCTACTCATCTAGGTCAGCACTTGCCCTGACGGCTGGGTATAGGTCGCGCGGGTCAGCCGCCATCCATTTTCTGGGCTACTTGATTCAACAGTTACTTTTACACTCCCAGCTGATTCACTTCCATGACCACCGGGCCCCCCGTCGCTTTAATCGACCAACACCCTCAGGGGACTGAAGTAGCTGCTAGTGGGGCACTAATCAGAATCTTGGCCTTGCTTCCATCCCACGGCGCCCGTTCCTACCAAAATGGCCCACTGGAGCTCTCGGGCCTGCTGGGCGCTGCTCAACGGCGCCCGCGCGTCCTACCTATTTAAAGTTTGAGAATAGGTCGAGGGCGTTGCGCCCCGATGCCTCTAATCATTGGGTTTACCCGAGAACTCGCACTTGAGCTCCAAATGGTCCCGAGGGAAAACCCGAGGGAACCAGCCTACTAGACGGTGCCTGACAGTCTTCGCCCCTATACCCAAGTCGACGAACGATTTGCACGTCGCACGCCGCTGGCCTCCACCAGAGTTTCTCTCGCTTCGCCCCCCCGCCTGGCATAGTTCACCATCTTTCTGGTCCCGACAAAGTGCTCAGCCGAACCCTTCACAGTAAGAGCGCTGCCTACGGCGGTGCAACCCACGAGGGGATCCCGCCAGGCCTTCCTTGCGCCAACAGGTTTACTCGCCCGTTGACTCGCACACATGTCGACTCCTTGGTCCGTGTTTCAAGACGTGGCCGAACGGGAGCTCACAGTCGACGCCGGAGCACAAGCAGGCGCGAGGCACGCCGTGATTTCCGCGCCGCCAGCCCACGATCGCGGCGACGACGTCTCCGCGGGCATATCCATGCCCCGGCTTGGGCCGTGGGGAACCGCTTCTGGCCCACGCCTGAAGCCGACGGCGGACCGGCTCTCACCGTTCCACATCCGACCGGGCGCACCGCCGCCCCCATCCGCTTCCCTCCCGACAATTTCAAGCACTCTTGACTCTCTTTTCAAAGTCCTTTTCATCTTTCCTCGCGGTACTTGTTCGCCATCTGCCTTCGCCGCATTTAGCCCTCGACGGAATTTACCGCCCGATCGGGGCTGCATTCCCAAACAACCCGATTCCCGCCGACTGGGCCCGTGGTGCGACAGGGTCCGGCACGACGGGGGGCTCACTTTCCCGGCGCCCCTTTCCTGGGGACTTGGGTCTTGGTCCGCCGCCGAGGACGCTTCTCCGTACTACACCCTGGACGCCGGGGCGACCGAGCCATGGCGGGCTGTTCTGCTCGTCACAAGCATTGGGGAATCAAGTAGTTTCTTTTTTTTCTCCGCTTATTGATATGCTTAAATCCTCGGTAGCCCCCGCCTCGACTGGTCGCGTACAGCGGCAACCGTGGTAACGACTTGCCGAAGGCCCAAGACGCTGGGACGACGCGCGCACGCCCCGGCTCGCAGCGTCGTCAAAACCACCGCGGATCGTGGCGGTCGCCACGTTGGGCCCCTTGGCAGAGAAGGAGCGAGGCTCCTGGGAGGCCATCATCCGCCACGCCCGGAGGATCGGGGCGTTGGCGACGCTGCGTGACGCCTGGGCAGGCGGCCCTCGGCCTGACGGCCGGGCGCAACTTGCGTTCAAAGACTTCGATGGTTCACGGGATTTGCAATTCACACCAAGTATCGCATTTCGCTACGTTCTTCATCGATGCGAGCGCGAGATATCCGTTGCCGAGAGTCGTTTCGGATGCACATTTTTAAATGGCAAGAGGCGCGACAGCTGGAGATCGGCGCGTTCTCGGGCCGCCGCGGCGCGCCTCGCACTCTGTTCCTTGGCGCCTGGGCGCCGGGGGAAGTAGCCCGGAGGCCTCGGGCGCGCCTTCGACCGCCGTATAGGAGGTGTTCGTTCCAACCGGTTCGCGGGTCGCTCTTTTTGCGTGGGCACGACAATGATCCTTCCGCAGGGTTCACCTACTAAACCTTGTTTTTACTTCTCCTTCCTCTAAATGATAGGTTCGGTGGACTTCTCGCGACGTCGCCGTCGCCGAGGCCGCCCACGTCAGCCGTGATCCGACACTTCCCTTGGACCATTCAATCTAAGTAGAGCGACGGGCGGTGTACAAAGGGCAGGGACTGGCAACGCGAGCTGATGACTCGCGCTACTAGGAATTCCTCGTTGAAGACCAACAATTGCAATGATCTATCCCCTGTCAATCCTTACTATGTCTGGACCTGGTAAGTTTCCCCGTGTTGAGTCAAATTAAGCCGCAGGCTCCACTCCTGGTGGTGCCCTTCCGTCAATTCCTTTAAGTTTCAGCCTTGCGACCATACTCCCAAAACCCAAAAACTTTGATTTCTCATAAGGTGCCAGCGGCGTCCTAAAAGTAACATCCGCTGATCCTCGGTCAGGCATCGTTTATGGTTGAGACTAGGACGGTATCTGATCGTCTTCGAGCCCCCAACTTTCGTTCTTGATTAATGAAAACATCCTTGGCAAATGCTTTCGCAGTTGTTCGTCTTTCATAAATCCAAGAATTTCACCTCTGACTATGAAATACGAATGCCCCCGACTGTCCCTGTTAATCATTACTCCGATCCCGAAGGCCAACACAATAGGACCGGAATCCTATAATGTTATCCCATGCTAATGTATCCAGAGCGTAGGCTTGCTTTGAGCACTCTAATTTCTTCTTGAGTAAAAGCGCCGTGAGGTCAGGCTCCCTCTCCGGAATCGAACCCTAATTCTCCGTCACCCGTCACCACCATGGTAGGCCACTATCCTACCATCGAAAGTTGATAGTGGCCATGGAGGCTTACATCAAGCCCTAACTCTTCCCCCGGCGGTAGGCAAGACAAGAACCTGCCTGGGAACCATGCCACCTGGCGATCGACGCGGATCGTCGCAGACTGCTCGTGAAGGATCTGCACGGAGCCAAATGCAGGACGATCCAAACACCACTCACACGCCCACGCGCCTCGCTTTCCGACGCGCCGTGGCATCCACACCCGCGCGCCTTGGGCAATGAGCGATGGAAGCACGGAGGCGCCGGTCCAACACCGCTAGGCGTGAATAGAAGGGGGCTGCACGCTGCCTAACGACGGGATCGAGATCCCGCCACTTTAGGGTCATTCCATCCGGCGGGAGGCATGTCTCGCGACATCCATGCACAAAGAGGGTCCGATCTTCCGTCAATTCCTTCTGCAAAGACCACCGCGCATGCTCCTGCATCGGCCGCGACACTTTTCCGAAACCCCGCATCGTATGCCCACGCCGCCTCGCGCAAGATTCCCGCGCCTCAAGCAGGGCCATGCACCCGTAGGCTACATCCGAATTCCGTGGTATAAAATTGCTGGATGCTCGCCGCCGTAACCTGGGGGATCCGACGCGCGTGGAGCGAGGATTCTAGTGAGAAGGATGGGGTCTAGTGCCGTGTGCGTGTCGCGTGGTCGCCCGATTGCAAGAATCCAACCACAACCTACTCAATAGGAGAGCCGCTGGACTTACGCGCCACCCGCCACCGTTATGAAAGGTTGCAACCCACTTAATAGGAGAGCCGCGGACTTGCGCGCCGCCGCCCACGCATGAAAGGTCTGCGCGTGGAGGAGTCCCACGCACGAGAGTCCCATGAAGCAACAACAAATCGGGCCACATGAACAACACTGGAGCGTTCTACCCACCACCCTTAGCCTAGGAATCATGCGGTTTCCATCCAATCGCGGGTAGGTAGCGCAAGTCCCCTTAATCGGATGCGTGGTTCCGATGAGTATCTCGCTCGCGGAGGTCCAAGAACCTCGTGTGCACCACCACCGGTCCGGCCGAAATCCCACACACTATAGGGTCCACCGATACGGGACGGATGGGGTGCACAAGGCGTGTCACGTGGTCGGCCCGATCGCAAGAATCCACCACAACCTACTTAATAGAGAGCCGCGGACTTACGCGCCGCACCGGCCACCGTTATGAAAGGTTGCAACCTACTTAATAGGAGAGCCGCGGACTTGCGCGCCACCCGCCACCGTTATGAAAGGTTGCGTGTGGAGGAGTCCCACTCACGAGAGTCCCATGAAGCAACAACAAATCGGGTCACATGTGCAACACTCGAGCGTTTTACCCACCACCCCTAGCCTAGGAATCATGCGGTTTCCATCCAATCGCGGTAGGTAGCGCAAGTCCCCTTAACGGATGCGGGTCTCGATGAGTATCGCGCCACGGAAGCCCAAGGACCCCAAATACGTGCCCCCAACCATCCCATATGAAATCCAACACATTTTAGGGTCCGCCGGAAAAGTCGCCGGAAAGTCGCCGGAGCCGCCCCACGGCCGGCCACCGCCGCCGCCACCACGGTGGTGCCGCGCACGGTGACCCCATCCTACCACCATGGCTCACACACTAGTCCGTTCCCGAGGGTCAATGCATACTCCCGTGTGTGTGTGAGCCATGGGAGGGGGTGAGGGCTCCCCCTATATATGCAATTTGGACCTTTTCCTTCTCCCACGAATGTACATACTTTTTCCTCAAACGACAACTAAATGTAAACGGCTCTAGAGAGCGCTACAGATCGAATTTTGACGTGATTTTTTGCAGAGATCCTTGGCATCACCCCAAAGGAAGATCCCCAAAGTTTCAGAATTTTTGGACACTCGTAGAATATTTCATGAATTTTTTACTTTTCAGCCTTTAGGCGCTCAAACGGCCACCACGGCGGCGGCCCGGTGGTCGGCACCCCCACATGTAGGGGGGGATGAGTATGAGAGAATGTACAAAGAAAATCACAAATTTAATGCCTACATTTAATTTTGAGTAAGGGTGGTAAGTTTGGAACGTCCCGGAACTAGCCCGGAACTAGCCCGGGAGGGTCCAAGGGCAAACCACCCAAAATCCGACCGTCACGAAACCTGTCTCAGACCCCCACCACGTGCCTTGTGGTTAGGAAGAGTGAATTCAACAAAGAAATCACAAATTTAACGGGTACTTTTCATTTTGAGTAAGGGTGGTAAGGTTGGAACTTGCCCTAACTAGCCCGGAGGTCCAAGGGCAAACCACCCAAAATCCGACCGTCACGAAACCTGCTCCTCGACCCCCACCACGTGCCTTGTGGTTAGGAAGAGTGAATTCAACAAAGAAATCACAAATTTAACGGGTACTTTTCATTTTGAGTAAGGGTGGTAAGGTTGGAACTTGCCCTAACTAGCCCTGAGGGTCCAAGGGCAAACCACCCAAAATCCGACCGTCACGAAACCTTGCCCGGAACCCCCACCACGTGCCTTGTGGTTAGGAAGAGTGAATTCAACAAAGAAATCACAAATTTAACGGGTACTTTTCATTTTGAGTAAGGGTGGTAAGGTTGGAACTTGCCCGGAACTAGCCCAAGACGGTCCAAGGGGGAAACCACCCAAAATTTGACCGTCACGAAACCTTGCCTCGACACCCCCACCACGTGCCTTGTGGTTAGGAAGAGTGAATTCAACAAAGAAATCACAAATTTAACTGGTACTTTTCATTTTGAGTAAGGGTGGTAAGGTTGGAACTTGCCCGGAACTAGCCCGGGACGGTCTAAGGGCAAACCACCCAAAATACGACCGTCACGAAACCATGCACGGAACCCCCCACCACGTGCCTTGTGGTTAGGAAGAGTGAATTCAACAAAGAAATCACAAATTCAACGTGTACTTTTCATTTTGAGTAAGGGTGGTAAGGTTGGAACTTGCCCTAACTAGCCCGGAGGGTCCAAGGGCAAACCACCCAAAATCCGACCGTCACGAAACCTTGCCCACACCTTCGAGGACCTTGCTCAAGGGTCCACGGTGATTGCCCGAACCTTCGAGGACCTTGCTCAAGGGTCCGCGGGGATTGCCCGCACTTGCCACGACCTTGCCCAAGGGTCCACGCGCATCCGCCAAAGACCTTGATCCTTGCACACGCGCACGTGCCAGTGCCAAGTGCGAAGTGCTAAGTGCTAAGTGCAAGTGCATGTGCATGTGCGCACGCACGCACGCGCGCGC
>JAMWYP010000089.1:1547500-1550000 GCA_025563575.1 Acacia pycnantha | reverse complement strand
ACAACCTACTTAATAGGAGAGCCGCGGGACTTACGCGCCAGCGGTAGGTAGCGCAAGTCCCCTTAACGGATGCGGGTCCGATGAGTATCGCGCTCACGGAAGCCCAAGGACCCCAAATACGTGCCCCCAACCATCCCATATGAAATCCAACACATTTTAGGGTCCGCCAAAAGTCGCTAGGAAAAGTCGCCGGAGCCGCCCCACATGGCCGGGCATGCCGCCGGCCACCACGGGTGGTGGCGGTACGAAGTGACCCCATCCTACCACCATGGCTCACACACTAGTCCGTTCCTGAGGGTCAATGCATACTCCTGTGTGTGTGTGAGCCATGGGGAGGGGGGGTGAGGGCTCCCCCCTATATGCAATTTGGACCTTTTCCCTTCTCCACTTTGAACAGAGGCATACTTTTTCCTCAAACGACAACTAAATGTAAACGGCTCTAGAGAGCGCTACAGATCGAATTTTGACGTGATTTTTTGCAGAGATCCTTGGCATCACCCCAAAGGAAGATCCCCAAAGTTTCAGAATTTTTGGACACTCGTAGAATATTTCATGAATTTTTTACTTTTCAGCCTTTA
Source organism: Acacia pycnantha (assembly GCA_025563575.1). NCBI lineage: Eukaryota > Viridiplantae > Streptophyta > Magnoliopsida > Fabales > Fabaceae > Acacia > Acacia pycnantha. The sequence continues at coordinate 1,549,422 of JAMWYP010000089.1, read as the reverse complement.
GGCGCCTCAAACGGCCACCACGGGCGGCGGCCCCTGTGGCGGGCACCCCCACATGTAGGGGGGGATGAGTATGAGAGAATGTACAAAGAAAATCACAAATTTAATGCCTACATTTTATTTTTGAGTAAGGGTGGTAAGTTTGGAACGTCCCTAGCCCAACTGAGGGAGGGTCCAAGGGCAAACCACCAAAAATCCAGAAGATCACGAAACCTTGCCCGGATCCCCCCACCACGTGCCTTGTGGTTAGGAAGAGTGAATTCAACAAAGAAATCACAAATTTAACGGGTACTTTTCATTTTGAGTAAGGGTGGTAAGGTTGGAACTTGCCCGGAACTAGCCGGGGAGGGTCCAAGGGCAAACCGCCCAAAATCCGACCGTCACGAAACCTGCTCCGACCCCCACCACGTGCCTTGTGGTTAGGAAGAGTGAATTCAACAAAGGAATCACAAATTCAACGGGTACTTTTCATTTTGAGTAAAGGTGGTAAGGTTGGAACTGTCCCGAAACTAGCCCTTGACGGTCTAAGGGCAAACCACCCAAAATCCGACCGTCACGAAACCTTGTCCGGACCCCCCAACCACGTGCCTTGTTGGTTAGGAAGAGTGAATTCAACAAAGAAATCACAAATTTAACGGGTACTTTTCATTTTGAGTAAAGGGTGGTAAGGTTGGAACTTGCCGGAACTAGCAGGGGAGGTCCAGGGCGGCAACCACCCAAAATCCGACCGATCACGAAACCTTGCCGGAAATACATACGTGCCTTGTTGTTAGGAAGGTGAATTCAACAAAAAAATCACAAATTTAGACACTTTTCATTTTAAGTGGGGTGGTAAGGTTGGAACTTGCCGGTTTTTAGCAGGTAGGGGTCCAGCAAGCCGCCCAAAATCAATGATCACGAAACCTTGTCCGGACCCCCACCACGTGCCTTGTGGTTCGGAAGAGTGAATTCAACAAAGAAATCACAAATTTAACGGGGTACTTTTCATTTTGAGTAAGGGTGGTAAGGTTGGAACTTGCCCTAACTAGCCCGGAGGGTCCAAGGGCAAACCACCCAAAATCCGACCGTCACGAAACCTGCTCCTGGACCCCCCACCACGTGCCTTGTGGTTAGGAAGAGTGAATTCAACAAAGAAATCACAAATTTAACGGGTACTTTTCATTTTGAGTAAGGGTGGTAAGGTTGGAACTTGCCCTGAACTAGCCCGGGAGGGTCCAAGCGCAAACCACCCAAAAAGCCGACCGTCACGAAACCTTGCCCGGACCCCCCCACCACGTGCCTTGTGGTTAGGAAGAGTGAATTCAACAAAGAAATCACAAATTTAACGGGTACTTTTCATTTTGAGTAAGGGTGGTAAGGTTGGAACTTGCCCGGAACTAGCCCGGGACGGTCCAAGGGAAACCACCCAAAATCTGACCGTCACGAAACCTTGCCCGGAACCCCCCACCATGTGCCTTGTGGTTAGGAAGAGTGAAATCAACAAAGAAATCACAAATTCAATGGGTACTTTTCATTTTGAGTAAGGGTGGTAAGGTTGGAACTGTCGCGAAACTAGCCCGGGACGGTCCAAGGGCAAACCACCCAAAATCCGACCAGATCCACGAAACCTTGCCCACACCTTCGAGGACCTTGCTCAAGGGTCCACGGTGATTGCCCGAACCTTGAGGACCTTGCTCAAGGGTCAAGGGGATTGCCCGCACTTGCCACGACCTTGCCCAAGGGTCCACGCGCATCCGCTCAGCACCTTGATCCTTGCACACGCGCACGCGCCAGTGCCAGTGCCAAGTGCTAAGTGCTAAGTGCAAGTGCATGTGCATGTGCGCACGCACGCACGCACGCGCGTGCGTGCTAAAGAAAGGATGCGCGCGAGGGGCCCTGACCCCCTATAGTGCAATCTGTGCAATCTCAAGAGTACCACCAACGGG
>JAMWYP010000089.1:1530000-1542500 GCA_025563575.1 Acacia pycnantha | reverse complement strand
TCTTTAAGTTTGACCTTAAAACCATACTCCCAGGAACCCAAAAATTTGATTTCTCATGGTGCCGGCGGCGTCTAAAAGTAACATCCGCGATCCACAGGTCGGCATCGTTTATAGTTGAGACTAGGACGGTATCGATCGTCTTCGAGCTGACTTTCGTTCTTGATTAATGAAAACATCCTTGGCAAATGCTTTCGCGGTTGTTCGTCTTTCATAAATCCAAGAATTTCCCCTCGACTATGAAATACAGATATTGCGGCTTGTCCCTGTTAATCATTACTCCGATCCGCCAACACAATAGGACGGAATCCTATAATGTTATCCCATGCTAATGTATCCAGGCGTAGGCTTGCTTGAGCACTAATTTCTTCAAGTAACGGCTTGGAGGAGGCACGACCCGGCAGTTAAGACCGGGAGCGCATCGCCCGGCGAGAAGGACGGCCGCCAGGTGCCTTGGGGAGGCGGACCGTCGACCCAGCCCAAGGTCCAACTACGAGCTTTTTAGCACATAACTTAAATATACGCTATTGGAGCTGGAATTCACAGCGGCTGCCGGCACGAGACTTGCCCCGATGGATCCTCGTTAAGGGATTTAGATTGTACTCATTCAATTACCCAGACCGATGAGCCGGTATTGTTATTTATTGTCACTACCTCAGTGTCGGGATTGGGTAATTTGCGCGCTGTGCCTTGGATGTGGTAGTTTCTCGGCTCCCTGCAAGCATTCCTCCGCGACGCCGCGCCTCGCCCCCGCGCCGCCGGGGCGGTCGGGGGGCGGGAGCGGACGTCATGCACTACATCGGAGCTTCTCTTGGGACCGGGACGTGAGTCCTCGCCCACGGCGTTCGCTGGGTCCGAGAGCATCGCACGTCCCCGCGGGCCACGCGACCGAGGAGGCTCGCTGGAACGCGGGGTGTAACATCCTAATTTTTAATTTTAGGATTTAAGTATGATTATGAAAGAATTATATATAATAATTGTATTTATCATATAAAAAATTAATTTAGAAGAAAAATCCTTATATTAAATTAAGGATTTATTTTCCATCATTATTCAATAATTACAATTAAATGAATAATGATCCTAATTTACATATCTCTCTCATTGTTATACTTTGAACCCTCCCTTCAGCCCATACGTGTGGCACTTATGGCCCATAAGATAATAAAATATCAACCACCCACCCTGTCTTTGTGTAATTCCCACTTTGGTTTATCCCCTCTTCTCCTCGATCCAGGACCAAGCTCGTTATATATATAACCATCGCTCCAAGTCTTGCTTCACCTTTCTTGTTGCTTGCAACCGTCCGAGAACGGGAAAGAAAGAACGATAGAGAGAGAGAGAGAGAGAGAGAGAGAGAGAGAGAGAGAGAATTGCAAAACCACCTTCACTTCTCTGTTTTAAACCAACAGAAGCAGAGGCTTTGGTTTCAGCTGGACTTCCATCTCATAGATCAGCAACCAAAGGTAAATCGTCGAGTCACTTTTCTTTTGTATCTCCGTCTCATTCCAACGCAAATCTGGGAGTTTTAGGCTATAGGCATTAACACCATGTTTCCTATGCAAATGAAAGCTGAAACAGGGATGTTTGATGTAAACTTAGATATGCATATATATAGGTATATAGTTACTGTATATATATATTGCTGTCGATATCTTATAGGTATTATATATATAACGTGGACTTGGAAAGAATTATAAGAAGTTACTGTCATAATAAAACACTACACGTATCATGTATGAATATATATATATGTATGTGTGTGTGTGCGTTTTACTGCCTCGGGAAAAAGAAAGAAAAGGGAAGCAAAACTTATAGTTATATATACACACACACACTCATGTAGTCGCTGCATACATAACAGAGATAAGGAAACCTGATTTTGTATAAGAATACACACACACACATTAACGCTCTTGATGTAAAGAAAAGAAAGGAAACATGATATTTTTGGGATTATATATATGTGTGTGTATTATTGTACTTAAACGTTGGAAGTATATATTTAACGCTCTTTGTTAGAGGAAAATAGGAGATCGTTGCTGATATATGGGAATTGAGGTATTATATATATATGTATATATATAATTGAAGTTATTTATTAAAATAATATCATGAAATTAAAAAGACAGAATGCACGATCCAACTTATTCCTATATAATAGGATCTAATCTAGCTCATTCCTTTATTATTTTATATATATCATAATAAAATGTATTTTTTTTATTGTTAAGCTTCTAATTTAAATTATTAGGATAGCCTCAAAGAGTTTTAAACTACTAACAGTAATTTTTTAAAAAAACTTTACTTTGAAAAAATACATATGTATATATTGTCACTATATAGGAATTTCTATCGGTTTAATTTTTGTATAAAGGACCAAACTGTAATTTTTGGAATTGTGGGATTAAAATGTCATTCCTAAAAAAAAAAAAAAAATTGAAGGACAAAATAGTCCTTTTTAAAATTTAAACCCCAAAATGTCATTTTCAATTCTTGTAACAGTAATATTTTATTATTAGAATTTGTATTTTTAGTTATAGGAAATTATAAGCTTTAATTGTGATAATGTAGAGCCTTCTTGTAAGCGGTGACGGGGCGTGTTGTGTTCCTCGAGCTAAGGTTAAGCTTGGAATTGAGGTAACCGGGGTTAATTTATTTTATATGCTTGTTTTGGGCTGTAAGGTATTTTTCTAAGCCTTACTTTAATTTCATATATATAACTTGTATGTGTTTTGTAAAATTATGTGTATGTTTGAATATGAAATTATTTCAGAGAAGCAGTGTATTTTTCCAATCTGTGTATTTAAGTAAATACTATTGTTGGGGATGTTTTTGTTGTGATGGTTGAAATGCTTGTTGTGAGTTGATATATTTAGAATAATAATTTAGTAAAATGTTGTTGAAAATTTTAGTGTTATATTATTTCTTACATTTGTGGGTTATGTTGGGATGTGGGGGAGAGATTAAGGGTGAACTTGTGCACAGCTCTCTCAAATCTGGCCGGATCTTGAGTTGAGTGTTATAGGCGGACACCTCCTGTTACGGTATATTGTTGGTGGCATGGGAGGGACGGTATTCTTGAAGTGACTAGCTAACCTTGGCCGGGTATACTAGCGATCGATAGGCTGTACCACGTCCAGAAGATATAAGGAGGAGCAGGATGGATGAGTGGGGATGGTTTTAATTATTGTTAATTATTATGTATTATTCTATTTGTAATTGTACCCTGGACTCCGAGTTTGTGGGCGATGGTTGTACCCTGAACCTTAATGTGTGTGGGTTTGTGGGCGGTGGTTGTACCCTGGACCCTATTATGTGTGTTTTATAATTAAAATGTTTTTCATAATTTATGGGTCATTAAAGAATTATTGTGAGCGTCACATGGTAAATCGTAGTTGTGGGAAAGGGTCATTTCAACTTGGTATACAGAGCCTTGTGTTTATGATTTCCTGGCCCTGTTGTGCATTGCATTTAGAGTATGGCAATATATAATCTTTACACACCTGCTTCCCTGTTCTGTTGTGTTTTGTTTTGTTTCTTGTTCTTCTTGTTCTCCATCTTTGGTGGGTTTTACCCTTAGGTGGGGAGAGATGGTGAATACCAGGCATAAAGAATACGGTGACAACCTGCGTATAGACATCAATAACAACGGCCAACAGGAAACTAATGGGCCCCAGGATCAGTTCACCGAGGCTGAAATGTTGCAGCATTTGTATAGATGGACCCGTACAACGGAGGAATGGTTGAGAAGACTCGAGGAAAGTAGAGCCGGTGAAGGGCCGAATGGTGGAAGCAATGGTTATACCCAAGAGGTTCCCGCAGAATTAGAGGAAGAAAATACTTGTTCATTCTAAGGAGACAATTTCAAATCCACCAAGCTCGAGCCGGAGGAGTCAACAGAACGAAGGGTTGTTCCTAACATGCTTACAATATGGAAACATTTAGATCGTTTCCATCCCGAGACCTTCTCGGGAGGATTACCAACGAGAGGCTTTAGAGATAGACAAAGTGACAGAATAAGGATTATAATGTTAATTCTAAGGCTTCTGACATGGAGATAGGATATAATTAAATCCCCACTCTGTGTTATGGGAATATATTGGGTAGTTATACCAAGAAGTAGGTATAGTATGGCCTAGATCCTATCAGAACCTGGAGGTTAAGCGTGCTTAGGTAAGAGAAATCTTGGGATGGGTGATCTCCTGGGAAGTGTCGTAGGAATTTGTAATTATTTGATTTAAAGCTTGAATAGGTTGAGTTATAAAAGATTGTGACTCGTAGGGATGCCATAGGAATATTGGAATGATTACGGATAGGCTTGAATTTGAACTAAGCCGAATTAGAGCTTAGGTCGAAATGTAATTAAGGTTGCATTAAGGTTCTAGCACCTAAGAGTATGAACCCCATTAATGTGATTGATACTACACTGTCAACAATGCTTTGGGTATGATTGATGGTTACCTTGGGGTGAACAGATGATGTTTAGAATATTCCCTGTGATATTGAGGATTGAGGTAGAATTGAAACCTTGTGAATAATGATGATATGGTGAGGATATTATTCGATGTTTTGAGGATTAGATTATAAATTGTGAATCATGATCCTAGTATGTATTATGGGTGTTGTTGAGGAAATATGGTTTCTTAGCCTAGTTGATGTTGAGGTATGACTCATGATTATAGCATGTTTTTTTTTTTTTGGGTATGGTCAAGATTTTAGGTTTAGGTTGATGAATCTAAGAATTTGTTGGACATCCATAGGAATTGCCACTAATTGAATTATGATCTAAGGATCCATTTGGATAGTTGCGTCATTGTTAGGTATGTGAATCGACCCGAATGAATTGAGGTACTAGGATATGATACCGAATGAATTGAATGACTTAAGAGCGGTAGAATGTGGGACAAGTGCTCCAATAGGGAAAGTTGAATTTTGACTATGCCTGGAGATAGACTAAAACCGAAAGTCCAAATAGAATGCCCATAGGATATGGCGGAATTAAAGAAAGCATAGTATGGAACTACTAAAGAAAGGGACGTTATAAAATCTAGTTTTCCGTTAGAGACGGTCAACCAGAAGATAGAGCTACTTACGAAGAATTCGGGTGGAAAAGGCTACCTACGGAGGATTCGACTTGATGGGCGATCGGTCAGACTAGACTGAGTAAAACGCCAAGTGAAGAACTATAGAGTGAAGTCATCGTGACAACGAACCGTAAAGTAGAGCTATCAGGGCCTCAGCTTTCAAGGTTAATGCATTGTAATGAGTCCTACATCAGATGGGTGTCCTAGAAAGGAAGTTTAGATGATTACGTGTATTGCCATGGGGTGTTCGGCCTTTGTGAGTTTACTATTGAGTATAATTATGATATGAATATACGATAGGCAGTAATGACCTTCTAAGAACAGTTGTCTAGTTCCTAGACATATTTAAAATTTTGATTTTGAATGTACCAATGCACCTGTTAAGTTTGTGGAAATTTTTGAAATGGAATTTTCGAACGAAATGATTTCAACAAAATTTGAGATCTCACGAAAAGAACTATCCGACGCATGACTTGGAGCTTGTAGCGGTCATTTTTGCTTTAAAAATTTGGAGGCATTACTTGTATAGATCAAGAGGAGTTGAATAACTGACAGAGAAGGTGAATGTAGTTGCTGATGCCTTGAGCCGGAAGTCAATACACATGTTTCATATGTGTGTAGCTGAGCAGAATTTGTTAGAAGGATTATCAGAGGTTTATCTTGAACCAAAGTCCGAGGTGGTTTTGAGTTCAGTAAGTAGGGATGTTGACTTTTATAATGAGTTAAAGATGGCGGATGAATGATGACCAAATGCTAAAGATTAGAAAAGAGTTGGAGAACGGTGAAGTACCTGGTCATGATATTGAGGATAGAGGTATATTGAGGTATAAGAAGAGGATTTGTGTTCCAGATAATGAGGAAATCAAGAAAACGATTCTTGAAGAGGCTTATCGGAGCAAGTATACCGTTCATCCATGAATTACTAAGATGTATCGAGATGCGAAGCAAGGGTATTGGTGGCCAAAGATGAAGCGTGATGTGACAAACTTCGTATTAAAGTGTCGACGTGTCAAAGGTGAAGATCGAGCATCAAAAGCCTCCAGGATTACTTCAACCTTTAGAAGTTCCACAATGGAAATGGGACAACATTTCCATGGATTTTATTGTGGAATTGCCGAAATCACAACACACCACAACGCTATATGGGTCATTGTAGACAGATTGACGAAGTCAGCTCATTTTTCTTCCGATCCATATAGGATATAGCTTAGAGAAGCTAGCTCAGTTGTATGTAGATTGGATTGTCAGGTTGCATGGTGTACCCACGAGATCGTATCAAGCCGTGATCTAAGGTTCATATCGAACTTTTGGAAGGCGTTACAAGAGGCTATGGGGACAATGTTGAAGAACAGTACCGCTTATCATCCGCATGGGCGTCGGTAAGACGAGAGAACAATTCGAGACCCTTGAAGATATGCGAGGGCTTGTGCCATTGAGTTACCTGGTGGTTGGGATTGTCACATGCCTTTGGCAGAATTTGTTTACAATAATAGTTATCACTCGAGCATTCAAATGGCTCCTTTTGAGGCATTGTATGGGAAAAAGTGTAGATTGTCTCTTTGTTGGACTGAATTGAGCGAATGAACTGTGATGGGACCGGACTTGGTAAATGAAACTACAAAGAAAATTGAGATGAATCGCCAAAGGTTGTTGACTGTTCAGAGCAGACAAAAGAACTATGCGAATAGGCGACGGAGACCTTTAGAGTTTGAAGTAAGGGACCGCGTATTCCTTAAGGTTTCACCGGTAACTTGTATTGGCAGATCCATCAAAGGCAAGAAATTGACTCCTCGATTTATTGGGCCATACAAGATTCTGGAGCGAATTGGGCCAGTTGCTTATTGAATTGCCTTACCGCCGCACCTCTCAAGTGTACACAATGTGTTTCACGTGTCACAGCTTAAGAAATATAATCCACAATCCACATCCTTCCCATGTAATTGAGCCCAAAGAGGTCGAATTAAGAGAAAACTTGACCTACATACCCGAGCCAAAAGGATCCTTGATGCGAAGGATAAGCGGATGCAAAATAGAACAATCTGTCTCTTAAAAGTTTTACGGAAGGGTATGTCTCTCGGTGATGCCACACAGGAAACCGAAGAGCAAATGCGGCGTGATTTTCACTAATTTGTTCGAGTAGTTATGTCTTTATGTTATTTATGATTGTGTTGTGTTGTGATCAAATTTGCGTAATGAGATAATTTTGTTGTGCTAAGTAACTTTTGTTTTGATGTGCCAGCGTGCCATGATATTTTGGTACTGATGTTTTGATATTGACATTATTGTATTGGAATCTTGTGTTGTGAATTGCTTACTTAAATAACTTCTTGAGAATTTTGGGGACAAAATTCTATTTAGGTGGGGAGAGTTGTAACATCCTAATTTTTAATTTTAGGATTTAAGTATGATTATGAAAGAATTATATATAATAATTGTATTTATCATATAAAAAATTAATTTAGAAGAAAAATCCTTATATTAAATTAAGGATTTATTTTCCATCATTATTCAATAATTACAATTAAATGAATGATGATCCTAATTTACATATCTCTCTCATTGTTATACTTTGAACCCTCCCTTCAGCCCATACGTGTGGCACTTATGGCCCATAAGATAATAAAATATCAACCACCCACTTAACTCCAGAAGCAGCCAAAAAAAAAAAAAAAAAAAAAAAAAATGCAGAAATAATAAAACATATATAATCAGATTTTCTAATATCCATTTAACTGAAACACGTTAAGCAAAGGGAAAATCACAGCATATCACGCCATATCTCACTTTCGGCGAGAAACAGTACACGCAAGAGCGAGGAGGAGATTATAGTGCCATGTCTCTCGAGCCACGTGTCTTTGTGTAATTCCCATTTGGTTTATCCCCTCTTCTCCTCGGTCCGGACCAAGCTCGTTATATATATAACCATCGCTCCAAGTCTTGCTTCACCTTTCTTGTTCTTTGCAAGGTCAGAGAACCGGGAAAGAAAGAACGATAGAGAGAGAGAGAGAGAGAGAGAGAGAGAGAGAGAGAATTGCAAAACCACCTTCACTTCTCTGTTTTAAACCAACAGAAGCAGAGGCTTTGGTTTCAGCTGGACTTCCATCTCATAGATCAGCAACCAAAGGTAAATCGTCGAGTCACTTTTCTTTTGTATCTCCGTCTCATTCCAACGCAAATCTGGGAGTTTTAGGCTATAGGCATTAACACCATGTTTCCTATGCAAATGAAAGCTGAAACAGGGATGTTTGATGTAAACTTAGATATGCATATATATAGGTATATAGTTACTGTATATATATATTGCTGTCGATATCTTATAGGTATTATATATATAACGTGGACTTGGAAAGAATTATAAGAATTCTTGTCATAATAAAACACTACACGTATCATGTATGAATATATATATATGTATGTGTGTGTGTGCGTTTTCTTGCCTCGGGAAAAAGAAAGAAAAGGAAGCAAAACTTATAGTTATATATACACACACACACTCATGTAGTCATTGCATACATAACAGAGATAAGGAAACCTGATTTTGTATAAGAATACACACACACACATTAACGCTCTTGATGTAAAGAAAAGAAAGGAAACATGATATTTTTGGGATTATATATATGTGTGTGTATTATTGTACTTAAACGTTGGAAGTATATATTTAACGCTACTGTTAGAGGAAAATAGGAGATCGTTCTTTGATATATGGGAATTGAGGTATTATATATATATGTATATATATAATTGAAGTTATTTATTAAAATAATATCATGAAATTAAAAAGACAGAATCTGATCCAACTTATTCCTATATAATAGGATCTAATCTAGCTCATTCCTTTATTATTTTATATATATCATAATAAAATGTATTTTTTATTGTTAAGCTTCTAATTTAAATTATTAGGATAGCCTCAAAGAGTTTTAAACTACTAACAGTAATTTTTTAAAAAAACTTTACTTTGAAAAAATACATATGTATATATTGTCACTATATAGGAATTTCTATCGGTTTAATTTTTGTATAAAGGACCAAACTGTAATTTTGGAATTGTGGGATTAAAATGTCATTCCTAAAAAAAAAAAAAATTGAAGGACAAAATAGTCCTTTTTAAAATTTAAACCCCAAAATGTCATTTTCAATTCTTGTAACGTGTAATATATTATTATTAGAATTTGTATTTTTAGTTATAGGAAATTATAAGCTTTAATTGTGATAATGTAGAGCCTTCTTGTAAGCGGTGACGGGGCGTGTTGTGTTCCTCGAGCTAAGGTTAAGCTTGGAATTGAGGTAACCGGGGTTAATTTATTTTATATGCTTGTTTTATGGCTCTCTCAAATCCTGGCCCGGATCTTGAGTTGAGTGTTATAGGCGGACACCTCCCTGTTACGGTATATTGTTGGTGGCATGGGAGGGGACAGTATTCTTGAAGTGACTAGCTAACCTTGGCCGGGTATACTAGCGGCGATAGGCGTACCACGTCCGAAGATATAAGGAGGAGCAGGATGGATGAGTGGGGATGGTTTTAATTATTGTTAATTATTATGTATTATTCTATTTGTAATTGTACCCTGGACTCCGAGTTTGTGGGCGGAATTTGTACCCTGGACTCCGAGTTTGTGGGCGGGATTTGTGCCCTGGACTCCGGGTTTGTGGGCGAGCGTTGTGCCCTGAACCCGACATGTATGTTATCGAAAGAAAAGTCTTCTCTATTATTGTTCGTTAAATATTATAATTATAATTATGTTAAAAACACTGCTTTCTCGACTTGCAATCCTTTCCTGCATATTTGATAAATTAATTTCGGTTACGGGGACTTTAAGTCTCACCGTTATTATTAAATTTTTCGGGCGACACTTCTAATTTCTCTAGGGATCAAGGGAAGCGACGGAGGCATAACAATTGTGATATTGTAGGCCTCTTTTGGTATTGGTCTTTAATAATGATTTCTATATTGCCATTCTAGGGCCCTCATGTTTGATTACTATATTAACTGTTCGGAAAGCGTGTTGTTGGAAAACTTATGAATTACGCATATTTGTTTTTGCTAAGTGTGTTAAGATTATGTATATTGTGCAAGGGGTTTGTAGGCGGTGGTTGTGCCTTGGACCCAGTGTTTGTGGGCGATGGTTGTACCACTGAACCTTAATGTGTGGGTGCTCCACGGACCCTATTATGTCCTCCATAATTTATGGGTCATTAAAGAATTATTGTGAGCGCACATGGTAAATCGTAGTTGGAGGGTCGCACGGATGCTCCGTTGGCTTACATCAAGTTACATCAAGTGGAACTCTTCCCTGAAGGGGTAGGCAGCACAAGAACCGGCCTATGGGGAACCATGCCACCTCGCGCGACCGACGCGGATCGCTGCGAGCCGTTCGGTGGACGGGCACGGAGCCCGGCCGGCGGGGGCGATCAAACACCACTCACACGCCCACGCGTTCCTGCCTTCCCGACGCCGCCGTGGCATCCACACCCCGCGAGCCCCTTGGGCAGCGAGCAGATGGAAGCACGGGAGGCGCCGGTCCAACACCGCTAGGCGTGAAATAGAAGGGGGCTGCACGTGCGCCCCACGATCGGGATCGAGATCCCGCTCACTTTAGGGTCATTCCACCGAAGTGGGAGGCATGTCTGCGATATCCATGCACAAAGAGGTCCGACCTTCCGTCAATTCCTTCGGGCAGCACCACCGCGCATGCTCCCGTGCGGGCCGGCGACCTTTTCGAAACCCCGCATCGTATGCCCACGCCGCCTGCGCAAGATTCCCCCGCGCCCCCAGCAAGGCCATGCACCCGTAGGCTACATCCGAATTCCGTGGTATAAAATTGTTGGATGCTGGCCGCCAGAACCCGGGGGATCCGACGCGTGTGAGTGAGGATTCTAGTGAGAAGGATGGGGTCTAGTGCCAGGCGTGTCGCGTGGTCGCCCCGATTGCAAGAATCCAACCACAACCTACTTAATAGGAGAGCCGCGGGACTTACGCGCCAGCCGGCCACCGTTATGAAAGGTTGCAACCTACTTAATAGGAGAGCCGCGGGACTTGCGCGCCAGCCGGCCACCGTTATGAAAGGTTGCGTGTGGAGGAGTCCCACGCACGAGAGTCCCATGAAGCAACAACAAATCGGGCCACATGAACAACACTTTGGAGCGTTCTACCCACCACCCCTAGCCTAGGAATCATGCGGTTTCCATCCAATCGCGGGTAGGTAGCGCAAGTCCCTTAACGGATGCGGGTCGATGAGTATCTCGCTCGCGGGAGGTCCAAGAACCCCTGGCGAGGCACCACCACCGGTCGGTCGAAATCCCACACACTATAGGGTCCACCGATACGGGACGGATGGGGGGGTGCACAAGGCGTGTCACGTGGTCGGCCCGATCGCAGAATCCACCACAACCTACTTAATAGGAGAGCCGCGGGACTTACGCGCCAGCCGCCACCGTTATGAAAGGTTGCAACCTACTTAATAGGAGAGCCGCGGGACTTGCGCGCCAGCCGGCCACCGTTATGAAAGGTTGCGTGTGGAGGAGTCCCACTCACGAGAGTCCCATGAAGCAACAACAAATCGGGTCACATGTGCAACACTGGAGCGTTTTACCCACCACCCTAGCCTAGGAATCATGCGGTTTCCATCCAATCGCGGGTAGGTAGCGCAAGTCCCCTTAACGGATGCGGGTCGATGAGTATCGCGCTCACGGGAAGCCCAAGGACCCCCAAATACGTGCCCCCAACCATCCCATATGAAATCCAACACATTTTAGGGTCCGCCGGAAAAGTCGCCGGAAAAGTCGCCGGAGCCGCCCCACACGGCCGGGCCACCGCCGCCGGCCACCACGGGTGGTGCCGGCGTACGAAGTGACCCCATCCTACCACCATGGCTCACACACTAGTCCGTTCTGAGGGTCAATGCATACTCCTGTGTGTGTGTGAGCCATGGGGAGAAAGTGAGGGCTCCCCCTATATATGCAATTTGGACCTTTTCCCTTCTCCCACGAACAGACATACTTTTTCCTCAAACGACAACTAAATGTAAACGGCTCTAGAGAGCGCTACAGATCAATTTTGACGTGATTTTTGCAGAGATCCTTGGCATCACCCCAAAGGAAGATCCCCAAAGTTTCAGAATTTTGGACACTCGTAGAATATTTCATGAATTTTTTACTTTTCAGCCTTTAGGCGCCTCAAACGGCCACCACGGGCGGCGGCCCGGGTGGCGGGCACCACATGTAGGGGGATGAGTATGAGAGAATGTACAAAGAAAATCACAAATTTAATGCCTACATTTAATTTTGAGTAAGGGTGGTAAGTTTGGAACGTCCCGGAACTAGCCCGGAACTAGCCCGGGAGGGTCAAGGGCAAACCACCCAAAATCCGACCGTCACGAAACCTTGCCCGGACCCCCCCACCACGTGCCTTGT
>JAMWYP010000089.1:1517500-1520000 GCA_025563575.1 Acacia pycnantha | reverse complement strand
CCGTTATGAAAGGTTGCGTGTGGAGGAGTCCCACTCACGAGAGTCCCATGAAGCAACAACAAATCGGGTCACATGTGCAACACTGGAGCGTTTTACCCACCACCCCTAGCCTAGGAATCATGCGGTTTCCATCCAATCGCGGGTAGGTAGCGCAAGTCCCCTTAACGGATGCGGGTCGATGAGTATCGCGCTCACGGGAAGCCCAAGGACCCCCAAATACGTGCCCCCAACCATCCCATATGAAATCCAACACATTTTAGGGTCCGCCGGAAAAGTCGCCGGAAAAGTCGCCGGAGCCGCCCCACACGGCCGGGCCACCGCCGCCGGCCACCACGGGTGGTGCCGGCGTACGAAGTGACCCCATCCTACCACCATGGCTCACACACTAGTCCGTTCTGAGGGTCAATGCATACTCCTGTGTGTGTGTGAGCCATGGGGAGAGAGAGTGAGGGCTCCCCCTATATATGCAATTTGGACCTTTTCCCTTCTCCCACGAACAGACATACTTTTTCCTCAAACGACAACTAAATGTAAACGGCTCTAGAGAGCGCTACAGATCGAATTTTGACGTGATTTTTTGCAGAGATCCTTGGCATCACCCCAAAGGAAGATCCCCAAAGTTTCAGAATTTTTGGACACTCGTAGAATATTTCATGAATTTTTTACTTTTCAGCCTTTAGGCGCCTCAAACGGCCACCACGGGCGGCGGCCTGGGTGGCCGGCACCACATGTAGGGGGATGAGTATGAGAGAATGTACAAAGAAAATCACAAATTTAATGCCTACATTTAATTTTGAGTAAGGGTGGTAAGTTTGGAACGTCCCGGAACTAGCCGGAACTAGCAGGGAGGGTCAAGGGCAAACCACCCAAAATCCGACCGTCACGAAACCTTGCCGGGACCCCCACCACGTGCCTTGTGGTTAGGAAGAGTGAATTCAACAAAGAAATCACAAATTTAACGGGTACTTTTCATTTTGAGTAAGGGTGGTAAGGTTGGAACTTGCCGGAACTAGCAGGGAGGGTCAAGGGCAAACCACCCAAAATCCGACCGTCACGAAACCTTTTCCGGACCCCCACCACGTGCCTTGTGGTTAGGAAGAGTGAATTCAACAAAGAAATCACAAATTTAACGGGTACTTTTCATTTTGAGTAAGGGTGGTAAGGTTGGAACTTGCCGAAACGAGCCCGGGAGGGTCCAAGGGCAAACCACCCAAAATCCGGCCGTCACGAAAACTTGCCCGACCCCCACCACGTGCCTTGTGGTTAGGAAGAGTGAATTCAACAAAGAAATCACAAATTTAACGGGTACTTTTCATTTTGAGTAAGGGTGGTAAGGTTGGAACTTGCCGGAACTAGCCGGGAGGGTCAAGGGCAAACCACCCAAAATCCGACCGTCACGAAACCTTGCCGGACCCCCACCACGTGCCTTGTGGTTAGGAAGAGTGAATTCAACAAAGAAATCACAAATTTAACGGGTACTTTTCATTTTGAGTAAGGGTGGTAAGGTTGGAACTTGCCGGAACTAGCCGGGAGGGTCAAGGGCAAACCACCCAAAATCCGGCCGTCACGAAACCTTGCCGGACCCCCACCACGTGCCTTGTGGTTAGGAAGAGTGAATTCAACAAAGAAATCACAAATTTAACGGGTACTTTTCATTTTGAGTAAGGGTGGTAAGGTTGGAACTTGCCGGAACTAGCAGGGAGGGTCAAGGGCAAACCACCCAAAATCCGGCCGTCACGAAACCTTTGCCGGACCCCCCACCACGTGCCTTGTGGTTAGGAAGAGTGAATTCAACAAAGAAATCACAAATTTAACGGGTACTTTTCATTTTGAGTAAGGGTGGTAAGGTTGGAACTTGCCCGAAACTAGCCGGGAGGGTCAAGGGCAAACCACCCAAAATCCGACCGTCACGAAACCTTTTCCGGACCCCCACCACGTGCCTTGTGGTTAGGAAGAGTGAATTCAACAAAGAAATCACAAATTTAACGGGTACTTTTCATTTTGAGTAAGGGTGGTAAGGTTGGAACTTGCCCGGAACTTGCCGGGAGGGTCCAAGGGCAAACCACCCAAAATCCGACCGTCACGAAACCTTGCCCGGACCCCCACCACGTGCCTTGTGGTTAGGAAGAGTGAATTCAACAAAGAAATCACAAATTTAACGGGTACTTTTCATTTTGAGTAAGGGTGGTAAGGTTGGAACTTGCCTGGAACTAGCCGGGAGGGTCAAGGGCAAACCACCCAAAATCCGACCGTCACGAAACCTTGCCCACACCTTCGAGGACCTTGCTCAAGGGTCCACGGTGATTGCCGAACCTTCGAGGACCTTGCTCAAGGGTCCGCGGGGATTGCCCGCACTTGCCACGACCTTGCCCAAGGGTCACGCGCATCCGCTCAGCACCTTGATCCTTGCACACGCGCACGCGCCAGTGCCAGTGCCAAGTGCAAAGTGCTAAGTGCTAAGTGCAAGTGCATGTGCATGTGCGCACGCACGCACGCGCGC